>WNWK01010217.1:0-71542 GCA_009830355.1 Cherax destructor | reverse complement strand
TTTATTATTATTATTATTATTATTATTATTATTATTATTATTATTATTATTATTATTATTATTATTATTATTATTATTTTTATTATTATTTTTATAATTATTACAATCATAACTGTTATAAGGATCATGCAGTGCTGCAGGGTAATGTGTTTAAGGTTTAATATGCTTGACCAGAGACCAGTGAGGGTGGAGAGTATTGCCAGAGACAGAGTTAGTAAAGGCGGTGTGGAGAGCTTAATTGAATTATAATCAAAGTCAGTGTAATAAAGCTGTTGCTGACAAAAATTCAGAGGGAGTCTTTGTGACAGGTGGGGCTGTCAGCGAGGAGGTCAGGGCTGTCAGCGAGGAGGTCATGTAAAGTAAATTCATAGAGCAGTGATGACACATAGGTAAATTCTGAATGCACTCTGGTAGACAGGACAGTCTATTAGGATACAACAAAATGAAAACTGAACATGACAATGCTCATAGAATGACGCTATAAAAATGTGGCAGTCATGAAGAGGTGACCACGTAGCAGAGTCCCCCTGAACGTTCATTGCCCCGGACATTCAGACACCCAACAAAGTGAGATCTATGATTTAATAGAACTGGGGCACGACCAAAGTTGTTAGAAGAACTAGGGGATAGGAGGATCAAATTTTTTGATAGCCAGCACAGCACAAAAGATGTTTCAAACTACAACGAATTTTGAAGTAGGAAACAGCGATGAAATTTGCATACAGCACAGCTGTGAAAATGCTAGCTGAGTCAATTATATGACCTCGTATAACTCTGTTTGCAACAAGTGAGAGAAGTAAATATGTGTGGAAGCCACAAGTGAGAGAAGTAAATATGTGTGGAAGCCACAAGTGAGAGAAGTAAATATGTGTGGAAGCCACAAGTGAGAGAAGTAAATATGTGTGGAAGCCACAAGTGAGAGAAGTAAATATGTGTGGAAGCTTGTCTGTGTCCAGCAAGGTGGACACAGACAGGATGTTTCAGAGATGTGACACAGCAACAAGGGGTCACAGCAAGAAGGGGTCACAATTGGAAGTTGAAGACTCAGATGAGTCACAGGGATGTTAGGAAAAATGTCTTTCTTCAGTCATAGATTTGTAAGGAAGTGGAATAGTCTGCAAAGTGGTGTAGTGGAGTCAGGATCTATACATAGCTTTAAGAAGAGGTATGATAAAGCTCATGGAACAGGGAGAATCACCTAGTAGCGATCAGTGAAGAGGCGGAGCCAAGAGCTGTTGCTCGACCCCTGCAACCACAATTAGGTGAGTACACACATACACACAGTCAGTCAAGCGCTCACAAAAACTACAACACCCATGATGCTTTCCTCCCACTCTAGCATGAACGTAAACTCAAGTTTCCAAGCACACGTACACTATCTCATGTGCACACATTCTGACCCTTATACCACTCATGTGCACACATTCTGACCCTTATACCACCATGTGCACAATTCTGCCCCTTCCATCATCTCGACCTTATTTGTGCACACATTCTCCATCCCATCATGTCATTTACCCAATGTCTCCACAAAACAAGCTGTTATAAGGAAAATTCTCATATTCTCTATGTTGAGAAAAACTTTCACAAAAAAAAAATTGGAGAGGAAAATAAGTACAATAATCTTGAGATCGACCCCTTGACAAAAAGGGTTTCAGTTACAGATCCACAACCTGACCGCTAGAACTCTTTTATTAACGTTGTTGTTTTATGTATTAGAATGTTGCTTTCACTGTTCCCTATTTTACTGTATTGTTCTTGTCGGTACTTGTGTATTCTGTATTTCTGTTATTGTTGTACTTTCCTTGTTTATATAATGAGTAACTGTACTTTTTATGTTACTGTATTTATTTTGTTACTGTGTGTTCTTTGGTGCTCGTGTTTCCGTTTATGAGTAATGCTTAACGGTTCTTTTATGTTGACGTGCTTACTCTATTGTTGACGTGCTTACTGTATTGTTGACGTGCTTGCTGTATTGTTGACGTGCTTGCTGTATTGTTGACGTGAGCTAAAAGTTCCCACTGCTATTACTGAAAGCACTTCAAACTTTCCCTAGCACACTTAATGTCTCCACACTGGCACTCATGTCTCCCCTGGCAGGTATCTTGTGTCTCCCACACTGGCACTCATGTCTCCCCTGGCAGGTGTCTTGTGTCTCCCACACTGGCACTCATGTCTCCCCTGACAGGTATCTTGTGTCTCCCACAATGGCACTCATGTCTCCCCTGACAGGTATCTTGTGTCTCCCACACTGGCACTCATGTCTCACCAGGCAGGTATCTTGTGTCTCTCACACTTGCACTCATGTCTCCCCTGGTAGGTATCTTGTGTCTCCCACACTGGCACTCATGTCTCCCCAGGCAGGTAGCTTGTGTCTCCCAGGCACTCATGTCTTCCCTGGCAGGTAGCTTGTGTCTCCCACACTGGCACTCATGTCTCCCCAGGCAGGTATCTTGTGTCTCCCACACTGGCACTCATGTCTCCTCAGGCAGGTATCTTGTGTCTCCCACACTGGCCCACTCGGAGTATCTTGTCTCCACACTGGCACTATGCCCCGGCAGGTATCTTGTGTCTTCCACACTGGCACTCATGCCTCCCCTGGCAGGTATCTTGTGTCTCCCACACTGGCACTCATGTCCCTTCAGGCAGGTATCTTGTGTCTCCCACACTGGCACTCATGTCTCCCCAGGCAGGTATCTTGTGTCTTCCACACTGGCACTCATGCCTCCCCAGGCAGGTATCTAGCATCAAGAAAAATTCTCAACACATGAATAGTTAATAGAATATAGTTAACAGAATGTAACAATTTTTAATAGAATATAGTTAATAATATATAACTATATTTAATAAAATATAGTTAATAGAATACAGATAATTAGGAAACGCTACCTACATATTTGTAAAACTTTAGAGAAATATAAATAAAATAATTTGAAAAGAAAATTAATTTGACCTTATTCAGCAAATAATAAGAAAAGTTTAATAAATGTATTAAACATAATTATCAAATAAAAATAATTAAAATATGATGAATAATAATAATGTATTTTGCATTTAATATATTGTGAATTATACTCATGATTTTCAGACTATTATGCCTATGTGCATAAATGTACTGATGTTATCTATCTAATTTTTGCAGTTTCATATCTCTGTGGAAGTTAATTATAAATAAATACAGTAATCTTCTTACAGTTTAGAAACATAAATGTTGAAAGTTTGACAACGTTATAAAAAAGGTAAACTTAACTTTTAGCCCAATAAAAGATACTCTTTAATTTTAATTAAAGCTCTTGGCAAATTTTGACTTACGAAGACCAGTGAAGCCAGTTTGAAGGCAGTCATGTTATTTTTGTAAGAAAAACACGTTCAGTTAGTTGACGGAAATGTCACTTATCATGTGGGAGCAAATATACGGTGTTTTTCATCTTACAAATTAAGATTCAAGAAGTGTTTTACCTTTCCACCATCACATCTAAAATTATAAATATGTGTCTATTTACCTTCATAATGGAAAAACTTTTAACTCTAAAACAAAAAAAGATGAGGTTTTGAGTTGACTCGTTTATTTACAAAGTGGCGCTACTCATTTACAACAAATTTCCTAAATCACAAGAAATTTTCAATTGTTTTTAAGTTTCCTTGTGAGCTCCAAACTTCTTGTTGTCAACGAGAACGAAAATTGACAAGATCATCATGCAAATTTTCACCTCCGGTTCCTTACTACGTTTAGAGCTTTCCTGAGAACATAATTTGCATAATTAACTTCATAACTTCTCTTATTTTCGTCAATTTTCACCTATCAAAATTGTGTGGGCAATCATCATCATGTCTGGGCACCAAATATAATTTTACTTTTTGTGAGGGTTGGAAACTCATCTGCAACATCATTCAAGGTTTCTTTCAGGGGACCAGACTTGTGGTCAGTCAGTGTCCTCTGATGCCTCTCATATGTTTATGCAACCCCCTTCCTCTCAGTTTCTGCTAGAGAGAGAGGGAGAGAGAGAGAGACGGAGCGAGAGAGAGAGACAGGGAGTGAGAGAGAGAGAGAGGGGAGGAAGGGAGGGGAGGGAGGGAGAGTGTGATTGTGTGTGTGTGAGTTCTCATATATTTGTACACACCTATTTGAGGTCGCAGGGCTCGATTGGTAGCTCGTGGCCCTGTCTCTTCATTGGTCGCTACTAGGTTCACTCTCTCCCAGCTCCAAGAGCTTTATCGTACCTCTTCTTATAGCTATGTATGGGTTCTGCCTCCACTACATCACTCTCCAGAGTGTTCCACTTCCTGACAACTCTATGACTTAAGAAATACTTCCTAACATCCCTGTTAGCTTTCAGCTTCTAATTGTGACCCCTGATTGTTGTAGCCCATCTCTGGAACTTTCTGTCCCTATCCACATACTCAATTCCTTTCAGTATTTGATATGTCGTTATCAAGTCCCCCATATCTCTCCTGTCATCCAGTGTTGTCAGGTTGATTTCCCTTAACTTATCCTAGTAGGACATAATCCTTAGCTCTGGGACTAGTCTTGTTGTAAAACTTGCACTTTCTCTAGTTTCTGACGTGGTAACCAGGTGTGGGTACCATACTGGTGCTGCATACTCCAGTATGGGCTGTGAAATGCTAGTGAAACGATCAAAGTCACAAGTGTTAGAATTGTAAAATATATTTATGATAAACATCATTTAACAATAGTTAAAAAGTAAAAGAAATACTTTATGCACAGAACAAGACTTATGGTACCAGGGTTTCAACCGTATATTAGAGCAAGAAATCATTGTAAAGAAACATCAGTAGGAGACAGTAACAATGAGACGAACTATCCAGGTTGCAGGAAGGAACTTCGAAATCTTTTGGTGGGCAGATCGAGACTATCATGATGGTCGACTTCATTATCTGAGAGTTACTGATTTTTTGTGTGTATTGTGGATAGGTTCAATTGGAATAATATTTTAAATTTGAGAAAAGTACAGATGTTAAGTGAATGTGTTGGTAATGTTGAGTGACACAAGAGACATGAGTGCCAGTGTGGCAGACACTGTTGAGTAAGGCGCAGTGGAAAACTTTGAAATATTTGGTGTATATAGCAGAGTAGAACCTTTAGCTTACGTCAAGTATACAACACTCATATGAACAAACAAGAACGGTAAAGACATACACAAAATCGGTACAGCAAAATGCAATAACAGTACAGTGGAAAAGAACAATTTACCTCAGTGTGTCAGCATCACCAGACCATTACAACCAAGAACACTACACTGACTTACAGTACGTACACTAACATGAAAGACAAGTACAGTAACATGTAAGAACAACATAGTAACATAAAACAGTACAGTAAAACATTAAACAGTATAGAGACACGTAAAACAGTATAGTAACACAAACAGTATAGTACCACACAAAATAATAACGTAACACATAAAACAGTATAACACATAAAACATTAGTGACATAAAAAAAAGTAAAGTGAGAGATAAAACAGGATAGTGACACAAAAAATTATAGTAACACATAAAGCAGTCAATTAAGATATAAAAAAACATAATAACACATAAAACGCATACATAACACACAACAGAACAACAACACAGAATAACCGTAAAATATAAGAGAAGTAAATCAAAATCACAATGCTGCTCCATATAAGACCAGAACAGTACAGTAACACACAACACCAGTACAGTACAATAACACACAAGACCAGTACAGTACAGTAACACACAAGACCAGTACAGTACAATAACACACAAGACCAGTACAGTACAATAACACACAAGACCAGTACAGTACAGTAACACACAAGACCAGTACAGTACAGTAACACACAAGACCAGAACAGTACAGTAACACACAAGACCAGTACAGTACAATAACACACAAGACCAGTACAGTACAATAACACAAGACCAGTACAGTTTCAAATAACACACAAGACCAGAACAGTACAGTAACACACAAGACCAGAACAGTACAGTAACACACAAGACCAGTACAGTACAATAACACACAAGACCAGTACAGTACAATAACACACAAGACCAGTAATATACAATAACACACAAGACCAGTACAGTACAATAACACACAAGACCAGTACAGTAAAGTAACACACAAGACCAGTACAGTACAATAACACAAAAGACCAGTACAGTACAACAACACACAAGACCAGTACAGTACAATAACACACAAGACCAGTACACTACAATAACACAAAAAGACCAGTACAGTACAATAACACAAAAGACCAGTACAGCAACAACACACAAGACCAGTACACTACAATAACACAAAGACCAGTACACTACAATAACACAAAGACCAGTAACTACATAACACAAGACCAGTACAGTACAATAACACACAAGACCAGAAACACTACAATAACACACAAGACCAGTACAGTACAATAACACACAAGACACAGACAGTAAACAAGGTACAACAATAACACACAAGACCAGTACAGTACAATAACACACAAGACCAGTACACTACAGTAACACACAAGGCCAGTACAGTACAATAACACACAAGAGCAGTACAGTACAGTAACACACGAGGCCAGTACAGTACAATAACACACAAGACCAGTACAGTACAATAACACACAAGACCAGTAAAGATACAATAACACACAAGACCAGTACAGTAAAGTAACACACAAGACCAGTACAGTACAGTAACACACAAGACCAGTACAGTACAATAACACACAAGACCAGTACAGTACAATAACACACAAGACCAGTACACTACAGTAACACACAAGACCAGTACAGTACAGTAACACACAAGACCAGTACAGTACAATAACACACAAGACCAGTACACTACAATAACACACAAGACCAGTACAGTACAATAACACACAAGACCAGTACAGTACAGTAACTCACAAGACCAGTACAGTACAGTAACACACAAGACCAGTACAGTACAGTAACACACAAGACCAGTACAGTACAGTAACACACAAGACCAGTACAGTACAATAACACACAAGACCAGTACAGTACAATAACACACAAGACCAGTACAGTACAATAACACACAAGACCAGTACAGTACAATAACACACAAGACCAGTACAGTACAATAACACAAAAGACCAGTACAGTAAAATAACACACAAGACCAGTACAGTACAATAACACACAAGACCAGTACAGTACAGTAACTCACAAGACCAGTACAGTACAGTAACACAAAAGACCAGTACAGTACAGTAACACACAAGACCAGTACAGTACAATAACACAAAAGACCAATACTCTACAATAACACACAAGACAAGTACAGTACAATAACACAATACCAGTACAGTACAGTATAACACAAGACCAGTAAAGTAAAATAACTCACAAGACCAGTACAGTACGATAACACACAAGACCAGTACAGAACAATAACACAGAAGACCAGTACAGTACAGTAACTCACAAGACCAGTACAGTACAGTAACACAAAAGACCAGTACAGTACAGTAACACACAAGACCAGTGCAGTACAATAACACACAAGACCAGTACAGTACAATAACACACAATACCAGTACAGTACAATAACACACAAGACCAGTAAAGTAAAATAACTCACAAGACCAGTACAGTACGATAACACACAAGACCAGTACAGAACAATAACACAGAAGACCAGTAGAGTACAATAACACACACGACCAGTACAGTACAATAACACACAAAAACAGTACAGTACAATATCACACGAGACCAGTGAAGTACAATAACACACAAGAATAGTACAGTACAATAACGCACAAGACCAGTACAGTACAATAACACACAATACCAGAACTATATACAATAAATGAGGTAATCAGTCCCTCAGCCTTGGAGTTGGTGTGGAGAGCACCGTAGTCGTGAAGAATCTGGAGCACATTCAAGAATGCTGGCGCTTATATACTGGCGTCAGGCGGAAAGAGACAGGTAACAGACGAGGGCATTGTCACTGGTAGGTGGGATTCCCCAGTGAAATTAGGTCATACGGGTTAGTCGTAGTGAAGAATCTTTTGTATATAGTCTTCCAGTTATGTCCTTGAGTTTGTAGTGATAAAGCCACTGGATGGCAGTTTTGTATACCATTCAGGCTGGAGTGGGAATAACACCACCGTGACTCCCATCAGTCAGGCTGGAGTGGGAATAACACCATAGTGTCTACTGTCAGGGAGGCTGGAGTAGGAATAACACCATAGTGTCTACTGTCAGGGAGGCTGGAGTGGAAATAACACCACCTGGCAATATTAGTAATAATATTAGAAACAATATTAGTAATAATAAAATTATTATAATAATAATAATCATAATTTTTTTGCGACCACTGTCAGCCTCAGAGTTATCTCTGAGTTACCAGACCTTGCCACGTGGAGGCCAGTGGTTCGTCTTTAAGGTCCACCCCCTCGCCTTACTCAGGTTCATGTGTCCAGGAATCCATCCGTGGGCCCCCGGATGTCTCCCCTTCCTCACTTCCCTAAGGTCAGCCTCGCCTCTCATATCTGCCTTCCAGCCTCAGCCTTTCCCAGGTTCATGTATCCAGGAATCCATCCGTCCGCCTCCGGATGTTTTCCCTTCCTCACTTCCCTAAGGTCAGCCTCACCAACCTGTATTCTTGCCTTCCCCAGGTTCATGTATCGAAGAATCCATCCGTCTACCGCCAGATGTCTTCATTTCCCCACTTCCCCAAGGTCAGCCTCAACTGCTAGTATTCATGCTTTCCCCAGGTTCATGTATCCAAGAATCCATCCGTTCGCTCCCAGATGTCTCCCCTTCCCCATGTCCCCAAGGTCAGTCTCAACAACAACCTTCCCCAAGTTCATGTATCCAGGAATTCATCCGTTCGCTCCCGGATGTCTCCCCTTCCCCACTTACCTAAGGTCGGCGGTGCCTTCCCCAGATCAGTGTCTCAAGGAGTCCACTTGTGTCACCTCAGATGGACTCCCTTCCCCACTTCCTCAGAGTCAGCGGTGCCTTCCCCGGATCAGTGTCTCCAGGAGTCCACTTGTGTCACCTCAGGTGGACTTCCTTCCCCACTTCCCCAGAGTCAGCGGTTACCACCCTCAGTGACCTTGCTGGGTGGAAACTTGGTCTTGTCTAGCTGGTCTACGGTAGAGACTGTCCAGGTGGGTGGAATTACTGGAGGTGACACACAGAAAACTGCGTCCAGTAATTACACCCACCAAGACAGCCACGACCGTACACCAGCTAGACGAGACCAAGCTGCCACACAGCTCACCCACACTGGAGAGGCTAGTTAAGATAAATTTTGGAAATCCTTTTATATTACACTATGAATTCATACTAAGTAAAAGTTTTTAATAATTTAACAGTTTAAAAGTATTTGTGTGTTTTATTTTATGTAGATGAATGACCAAGTGATGAACAACTTGTCCACATCCATCAAAACTGTGTTAAATGTTACACTGCTTTCATTTTTACTTATTTATTCGTCTTCTGCAGCTGACAAAGGCTAACAAGCGCACAAACATACACTTAAACGAGTATTTTCACATACATTTATACGTTTCAACACACGCAACTTACGCATACACCATTATACATACACTTGCATGCATAAAAAATACACAGACAGTCCAATGTATTACAAATACTCACACATTCAAGCAACAATGCACGCAATTCTCTCCTCTCACTCTAACATGTATGTAGTCACACATACATACGCACACACCTATCACTTTAATCCCCATGCCATGATCACTCATGCACACATACATGTCAACACATTCTCATAGACATATCTGTACACGTCCACATGGTGGTTAAAATGATATATTCAGAATATATTAGACATATTATATATGAATGAATTTAATGATTACGTGTTATTGTGTATGGGTGTCATGTGTACATGTTGTGTGTTGATGAATGTCATGTGTACATGTTGTGTGTTGATGAATATCATGTGTACTTGCTATTATGTATGAATGAGTATAATGGTTATGTATTGTGCATGAGTGCCACTTGTATATGTTATTGTGTATGGATGAGTGTCATGTATACGTATTATTGTGTATGGCTGAGAGAAGTGTTTAGGTATTGTTGTGTATGGATGAGGGTCAAATGCGAATCTCTAAATCTCCTCCATGGAAACGGTAACAAATTTATAATAATCTCTGTTTTTCCTGTTTCGTAAATGAAACTGGAGGTCGCAAATGAAATCAATTGCAAATGCTGCATATATACATACATGCACATCTATGTATATATATATATATATATATATATATATATATATATATATATATATATATATATATATATATATATATATATATATATATATATATAATAATAAGATCACAGTAAACAGGTGATATTACAATATACAGAACAATCACTGTGAAAGAACAGTAGGTGTTATTAAGTAATGTATTCCAGTGTTTACACATGATCCACAGATTACCTTAACTTTCTGAATTCACATTCTTCTTTGTTACTCATATTTTATCTTATCCATCACTTCAACAATCATCATTCTGATATGCACTTTTCCTGGTATGGTCAATAGGCTTATTCCATTATAATTATTACATTCTTTAAAAAAAATTATCTTTCTTCTTTTATATACATTATGAACACAATCATGAATTATTCCAGTACTTTATTACAACTGCGTCACACACTTCACTTTTAATCCATTCTAAATTTCCCATAATTTCAATTTTGTTAATAAAATGGAATAAGGGTTACAAAATTTTTGATGAAATATGTTGGGAAAAGATGTAAATATGTGAAGAAGTGACTAACTTGAGAGGCTTATGGTTAAGACAAAGAAGATATTCTTATAAATCATTTTAAGTAAGTCTCTCAGTTTTCACACATATACTTCTCTCACATTTTCATTAATGACATAAAAAACATTCATCACCACAGATGCAAAAAATAACTTTCGGGAAAGAAAATCAACACTGTCAACTTGGATGATTCGATCTCTTGACAATTAGAATTTTGGTTGTGACTGCCACAACCTGGCCAGTACCACTGTGTTGGTGGTGGCTGCTACAACCTGGCCAGTACCACTGTGTTGGTGGTGACTGCCACAACCTGGCCAGTACCACTGTGTTGGTGGTGACTGCCACAACCTGGCCAGTACCACTGTGTTGGTGGTGGCTGCCACAACCTGGCCAGTACCACTGTGTTGGTGATGACTGCCACAACCTGGCCAGTACCACTGTGTTGGTGGTAGCTGCCACAACCTGGCCAGTACCACTGTGTTGGTGGTGGCTGCCACAACCTGGCCAGTACCACTGTGTTGGTGGTGACTGCCACAACCTGGCCAGTACCACTGTGTTGGTGGTGACTGCCACAACCTGGCCAGTACCACTGTGTTGGTGGTGGCTGCCACAACCTGGCCAGTACCATTGTGTTGGTGGTGGCTGTCACAACCTGGCCAGTACCACTGTGTTGGTGGTGGCTGCCACAACCTGGCCAGTACCACTGTGTTGGTGGCGGCTGCCACAGCCTGGCCAGTAGCACTGTGAGCTACTGTCTCCCATACTGTTGTTATGTACTGTGATGTATGAATGTTAACATTATATTACACATTAAACGTTGTGGTGCTCTATGTTGCATAAATATATGGCACAAAACCAGTAAGTTCTGAAAATGACAGTTTCAAAAGGGAACTATTGAAGGAAGAAGCTTGTTTTTCACCACCATCGTTGTGTTGTGATGTGTATAAAGTCTGCTACACCACAGTTATGTATGTAACCTGTTTGGTAAATACTTGATTGCAGGTTTTTTTCTTAAAATTCTGTTGGTAGGATTGAAGTGTGTAAGTCAGTGTGATCGTGGTGTTTCCACCCAGACTATTCCTTCAGCTATTTTTTGTTCAGCTCCTTCCTGGAATTTTGTCTCTTTTTGTCACATGGCAGATGTAATCAGTACAGATGCTTCCTCTAGTAAATTAATGATGGACAATTTATATGAGCGAAGACAGTAGAGAGGGACATTATCATTCCATGGCTGTGTCCTCTTTCGTCCCCAGAAAAACTACTCGATGAGCAGAAACCTCACAAACCTCAAATACAACAACTAATACATTCCAAGAAGTAAGGACCGGCGCCAACTGATAATAAAATGATGACCAATTGAAAATTCGCTGTGCTGGACAAACTAGAGTTGGGAGGAAGTGATAATGTTCCACACAGGACTCTAGAATTAAACAACAGAAAAAGAACATTGTTGTTCATGTCAGTGTTGTTCATGTGTGTTGTTCATGTCAGCGTTGTTCATATCAGTGTTGTTCATGTCAGTGTTGTTCATGGCAGTGTTGTTCATGTCAGTCTTGTTCATGTTAGTGTTGTTCATGTTCAACACTGACTATTAATGTAAAGATGAACGCCAGTGTTGTTCATGTTCAACACTGACTATTAATGTAAAGATGAACGCTAGTATGTGTTCATTCATTATAATGAACACCAATGTTATTCTTGTACGTGTTCATTCATCATAATGAACATTAATGTTGTTCTTGTATGTGTTCATTCATCATAATGAACATTAATGTTATTCTTGTATGTGTTCATTCATCATAATGAACATTAATGTTATTCTTGTACGTGTTCATTCATCATAGTGAACATTAATGTTGTTCTTGTATGGGTTCATTCATCATAATGAACATTGATGTTGTTATTGTATGTGTTCATTCATCATAGTGAACATTAATGTTGTTCTTGTATATGTTCATTCATCATAATGAACATTTATGTTGTTCTAATAATTTACATAGGTACAATATTAAGTATAAATATATGTTCAAAATTATCATTGAGTGGCCACTCCTTGGTGGGCTAACTGGGATAGAGATCTCTCTTGTCTCAGGTAGTCAACGTTCGGGTCTGTCCAGGTGGATGTTATTACAGAGCGCAGATTTTCTGCGTGTCCTCCTCTGTAATAACATCTACCTTCGTATACTGATATTAATACACTTGTGTAGTAATATCATATATGGACAGTGCTTCAAGGGTGGCTAAAACTGCTGACCTCAGGGAAGTGGTGAAGGGTGTATGGATGAACACTTGGAACCATGGACCTGGGGTGGGACTGCTGATCTCAGGGAAGTGGTGAAGGGTGTATGGATGAACACTTGGAACCACGGACCTGGGGTGGGACTGCTGACCTCAGGGAAGTGGTCTAATACACAATCATCGGAGCCTCAGAGTCTAATACACCATCATCGGAGCCTCAGAGTCTAATACACAATCATCGGAGCCTCAGAGTCTAATACACCATCATCGGAGCCTCAGAGTCTAATACACAATCATCGGAGCCTCAGAGTCTAATACACAATCATCGGAGCCTCAGAGTCTAATACACCATCATCGGAGCCTCAGAGTCTAATACACAATCATCTGAGCCTCAGAGTCTAATACACCATCATCGGAGCCTCAGAGTCTAATACACAATCATCGGAGCTTCAGAGTCTAATACACCATCATCGGAGCCTCAGAGTCTAATACACAATCATCGGAGCTTCAGAGTCTAATACACCATCATCGGAGCCTCAGAGTCTAATACACCATCATCGGAGCCTCAGAGTCTAATACACAATCATCGGAGCCTCAGAGTCTAATACACAATCATCGGAGCCTCAGAGTCTAATACACAATCATCGGAGCTTCAGAGTCTAATACACCATCATCGGAGCCTCAGAGTCTAATACACCATCATCGGAGCCTCAGAGTCTAATACACAATCATCAAGGCTTCAGAGTCTAATACACCATCATCGGAGCCTCAGAGTCTAATACACCATCATCGGAGCCTCAGAGTATAATACACAATCATCGGAGCTTCAGAGTCTAATACACCATCATCGGAGCCTCAGAGTCAAATACACCATCATCGGAGCCTCAGAGTCTAATACACCATCATCGGAGCCTCAGAGTCTAATACACCATCATCGGAGCCTCAGAGTATAATACACAATCATCGGAGCCTCAGAGTCTAATACACCATCATCGGAGCCTCAGAGTCTAATACACCATCATCGGAGCCTCAGAGTCTAATACACCATCATCGGAGCCTCAGAGTCTAATACACCATCATCGGAGCCTCAGAGTCTAATACACCATCATCGAAGCCTCAGAGTCTAATACACCATCATCGAAGCCTCAGAGTCTAATACACCATCATCGGAGCCTCAGAGTCTAATACACCATCATCGGAGCCTCAGAGTCTAATACACCATCATCGGAGCCTCAGAGTCTAATACACCATCATCGGAGCCTCAGAGTCTACAATCATCACTCAGTCTACAATCATCGGAGCCTCAGAGTCTAATACACCATCATCGAGCCTCAGAGTCTAATACACCATCATCGGAGCCTCAGAGTCTAATACACCATCATCGGAGCCTCAGAGTCTAATACACCATCATCGGAGCCTCAGAGTCTAATACACCATCATCGAAGCCTCAGAGTCTAATACACCATCATCGGAGCCTCAGAGTCTAATACACCATCATCGGAGCCTCAGAGTATAATACACCATCATTCGAGCCTCAGAGTCTAATACACCATCATCGGAGCCTCAGAGTCTAATACACCATCATCGACCTCAGAGTCTAATACCATCACGAGCTCAGAGTCTAATACACCATCATCGGAGCCTCAGAGTCTAATACACCATCATGGAGCCTCAGAGTCTAATACACATCATCGGAGCCTCAGAGTCTAATACACCATCATCGAGCCTCAGAGTCTAATACACCATCATCGAGAGCCTCAGATGTCATAATACACCTCAAGTAACAATTCGGAGCCTCAGAGTCTAATACACCATCATCGGAGCCTCAGAGTCTAATACACCATCATCGGAGCCTCAGAGTCTAATACACCATCATCGGAGCCTCAGAGTCTAATACACTATCATCGGAGCCTCAGAGTCTAATACACCATCATCAAAGCCTCAGAGTATAATACACCATCATCGAACCTCAGAATCTAATACACCATCATCGAAGCCTCAGAGTCTAATACACCATCATCGGAGCCTCAGAGTCTAATACACCATCATCGGAGCCTCAGAGTCTATACACATCATCGGAGCCTCAGAGTCTAATACACCATCATCGAAGCCTCAGAGTCTAATACACACGAAATCATCAGAAGCCTCAGAGTCTAATACACCATCATCGGAGCCTCAGAGTCTAATACACCATCATCGAAGCCTCAGAGTCTAATACACCATCATCGGAGCCTCAGAGTCTAATACACCATCATCGGAGCCTCAAAAGTCTAATACACCATCATCGAGCCTCAGAGTCTAATACACCATCATCGGAGCCTCAGAGTCTAATACACCATCATCGGAGCCTCAGAGTCTAATACACATCATCGGAGCCTCAGAGTCTAATACACCATCATCGAGCCTCAGAGTCTAATACACCATCATCGGAGCCTCAGAGTCTAATACACCATCATCGGAGCCTCAGAGTCTAATACAACCATCATCACTCACGGAGCCTCAGAGTCTAATACACCATCATCGAGCCTCAGAGTCTAATACACCATCATCGGAGCCTCAGAGTCTAATACACATCATCGAGCCTCAGAGTCTAATACACCATCATCGGAGCCTCAGAGTCTAATACACCATCATCGGAGCCTCAGAGTCTAATACACCATCATCGAGAGCCTCAGAGTCTAATACACCATCATCAGGAGCCTCAGAGTCAATACACCATCATCGGAGCCTCAGAGTCTAATACACCATCATCAGAGAGCCTCAGAGAGTCTAATACACCATCATCGAAGCCTCAGAGTCTAATACACCATCATCGAAGCCTCAGAGTCTAATACACCATCATCGGAGCCTCAGAGTCTAATACACCATCATCGAGCCTCAGAGTCTAATACACATCATCGGAGCCTCAGAGTCTAATACACATCATCGGAGCCTCAGAGTCTAATACACCATCATCGAGCCTCAGAGTCTAATACACATCATCGGAGCTCAGAGTCTAATACACCATCATCGAGCCTCAGAGTCTAATACCATCATCGAGCCTCAGAGTCTAATACACTCATCAGCCTCAGAGTCTAATACACCATCATCGAAGCCTCAGAGTCTAATACACCATCATCGGAGCCTCAGAGTCTAATACACCATCATCGGAGCCTCAGAGTCTAATACACCATCATCGGAGCTTCAGAGTCTAATACACCATCATCGGAGCCTCAGAGTCTAATACACCATCATCGAAGCTTCAGAGTCTAATACACCATCATCGGAGCCTCAGAGTCTAATACACCATCATCGGAGCTTCAGAGTCTAATACACCATCATCGGAGCCTCAGTCTATACACCATCATCGGAGCCTGCAGATGTCTTAAAACTTTCAAGACCTTGACGACTGCTCCATAACATAAGACAACACCAGCCACGCTGCTTCTCCATACACTCTCTCGTGTAAATTCAGTAAATCCATAAATTCAACAAACTCACTCCATTTCTTTACACAAGCTTCACAACTAATCTTATTTTGAAACTAAAGATTTCCAAGATGGTTCGGTTCGTCCTGAACCATTATAAAGTCGAGTACAATGATCCGGAGCAGAACAAATTGTCATCAAACTAAATTCCAGCCAAGATATTGTGACTTTCTGAATAAGTATTCATCACTTATGTGTTTAATGTATGGACTTGATCCATACATATTCGTCTCTTTCAAATCATCTTTGTTTCAGCTAATCATACTTGTCTTACCCACAGCTCTGGATTAACCATTAAGCAATGTAAGCGCGTGTTTAGGGCACCATGGGAGGCGGGAACCTGAGTACCGGTACCATAGCTGTAGTCATCGAATGTAAAGCAATTCCAGATACATAGAACGGACCTAAGAGAGGCTCTGTGTGTCCCTTGACGTCACCCGACATTTGAGATACGCCGCAGTGCAAGTGTTCATCACATGTTGGTAAAAGAGAAGGGTTCACAGACTTGCGAAATACTCTTGTAATTGATCATCATGACAGAAGTACTACCCACCGAGGCTCTATACTAACATACGTAACTCGCAGACGAGGTAGGTTGGGGGCAAGACTTGGTAAAACAATTAGAGTGTCTGTGAATATGTCTGCAATAGCTGTGTAATAGTTAGTTGAACGTTGCCTGGCTTTTCCGGGAACAGATGAAAGATTTGGTTCACTGCAAAATGGGATTTTTTGTTTACGGTTCATCAAATTTTAGCACGGCACATTTTGAAATTTGGAAATTCTAGAAAATGAAATTCTTCTAATCTTTCCAAAATCTGGAAGGTCGAAGTGCTGTTGTCTGCTGTCAAGTGCCAGTAATTATTTCTCCACAGTGCATCTGCTTTATTCATTTTTTTAGCCCCAACACAAAGTTTGTCTTGGAAATGAAAGCGTTAAAATATCTCTCTAACACCAGATGGGAGTCACATGCTGTGGCAACACCAGATGGGAGGCACATGCTGTGGCAACACCAGATGGGAGGCACATGCTGTGGCAACACCAGATGGGAGGCACATGCTGTGGCAACACCAGATGGGAGGCACATGCTGTGGCAACACCAGATGGGACACATGCTGTGGCACACCAGATGGGAGGCACATGCTGTGGCAACACCAGATGGGAGGCACATGCTGTGGCTACACCAGATGGGAGGCACATGCTGTGGCAACACCAGATGGGAGTCACATGCTGTGGCCACACCAGATGGGAGGCACATGCTGTGGCAACACCAGATGGGAGGCACATGCTGTGGCAACACCAGATGGGAGGCACATGCTGTGGCAACACCAGATGGGAGGCACATGCTGTGGCAACACCAGATGGGAGGCACATGCTGTGGCAACACCAGATGGGAGGCACATGCTGTGGCAACACCAGATGGGAGGCACATGCTGTGGCAACACCAGATGGGAGGCACATGCTGTGGCAACACCAGATGGGAGGCACATGCTGTGGCAACACCAGATGGGAGGCACATGCTGTGGCAACACCAGATGGGAGGCACATGCTGTGGCAACACCAGATGGGAGGCACATGCTGTGGCAACACCAGATGGGAGGCACATTCTGTGGCAACACCAGATGGGAGGCACATTCTGTGGCAACACCAGATGGGAGGCACATGCTGTGGCAACACCAGATGGGAGGCACATGCTGTGGCAACACCAGATGGGAGGCACATGCTGTGGCAACACCAGATGGAGGCACATGCTGTGGCAACACCAGATGGGAGGCACATGCTGTGGCAACACCAGATGGGAGGCACATGCTGTGGCAACACCAGATGGGAGGCACATGCTGTGGCAACACCAGATGGGAGGCACATGCTGTGGCAACACCAGATGGGAGGCACATGCTGTGGCAACACCAGATGGGAGGCACATGCTGTGGCAACACCAGATGGAGGCCATGCTGTGGCAACACCAGATGGGAGGCACATGCTGTGGCAACACCAGATGGAGGACATGCTGTGGCAACACCAGATGGGACAATGCTGTGGCAACACCAGATGGGAGGCACATGCTGTGGCAACACCAGATGGAGGCACATGCTGTGGCAACACAGATGGAGGCACATGCTGTGCAACACCAGATGGGAGGCACATGCTGTGGCAACACCTAGGCCATCTGTGCAACACAGATGGAGGCACATGCTGTGGCAACACCAGATGGGAGGCACATGCTGTGGCAACACCAGATGGGAGGCACATGCTGTGGCAACACCAGCCATTCTGAACATTTTCTTTAAGATTCTGGAATATTTATAACGTCTAGATGAAGACTGGTCACAAAAGGGAGACACTAGAACAGAAGCAAACAATATTAACAATAAGATGCAACAACTACAATTGTATTTTTTTTAGATCATGTGGGATGAAATTTTGCAAAATCAAGGTTATTATTGTTTTATTTAAAGAATATTTCATTTAACATATATTAAAAGCAAAACCTGAAAATATGAAGACATTACAAATAGATTTATGAACATAAGCATAATAATGAGAACTTCATGAATCTCAATTATAATACAGCAAATACACAAAAAAATACATTGTTATTCAAGCTATTATTGATGTTATGTGATCTTCACACTTGTTCTTCCTTATCTCACACTTGTTCTTCCTTATATCACACTTGTTCTTCCTTATCTCACACTTGTTCTTCCTTATCTCACACTTGTTCTTCCTTATCTCACACTTGTTCTTCCTTATATCACACTTGTTCTTCCTTATCTCACACTTGTTCTTCCTTATCTCACACTTGTTCTTCCTTATATCACACGTGTTCTTCCTTATATCACACTTGTTCTTCCTTATATCACACTTGTTCTTCCTTATCTCACACATGTTCTTCCTTATATCACACTTGTTCTTCCTTATATCACACTTGTTCTTCCTTATATCACACTTGTTCTTCCTTATCTCACACTTGTTCTTCCTTATATCACACTTGTTCTTCCTTATATCACACTTGTTCTTCCTTATCTCACATTGTTCTTCCTTATCTCAACTTGTTCTTCCTTATCTCACACTTGTTCTTCTTATCTCACACTGTTCTTCCTTATCTCACACTTGTTCTTCCTTATCTCACATTGTTCTTCCTTATATCACACTTGTCTTCCATTATCACATGTTCTTCCTACTCACACTTGTCCTTCCTTATCTCACATTGTTCTTCCTTATATCACATCTTGTTTTCCTTATTCACATTGTTCTTCCTATCTCACACTTGTTCTTCCTTATCTCACACTTGTTCTTCCTTATCACACTTGTTCTTCCTTATTCACACTTGTTCTTCCTTATCTCACACTTGTTCTTCCTTATATCACACTTGTTCTTCCTTATATCACACTTGTTCTTCCTTATCTCACACTTGTTCTTCCTTATCTCACACTTGTTCTTCCTTATATCACACTTGTTCTTCCTTATATCACACTTGTTCTTCCTTATATCACACTTGTTCTTCCTTATCTCACACTTGTTCTTTCTTATCTCACACTTGTTCTTCCTTATCTCACACTTGTTCTTCCTTATCTCACACTTCTTACAAGACTTATATTTTTAAGTAAACATTTTGTATATATTATTATTATACATTTATTTACTGAGTAAACTTCTGTTTTCTTATCTTATTAAAATTTCCAAAGTTGTAATAAAATATAATGAACAATTCATTAAATTACTTGATTGTTCCAGCTGAACTGTTCCTGTATGTTACTGTTATGGTCAACAGTAACATCCAGGCTTGTTCCACTGAACTAGTCCTCATGTTAAATTGTTGGTAACAGTAAATCAAGACTTGTTCCAGCTGAACTGTTCCTGTATGTTACTTTGTGTCAAGAGTAACATCCAGGTTTGTTCCAGCTGAACTGTTTCTGTATGTTACTGTTGTGGTCAACAGTAACATCCAGGTTTGTTCCAGCTGAACTGTTTCTGTATGTTACTGTTGTGGTCAACAGTAACATCCAGGTTTGTTCCAGCTGAACTATTCCTGTATGTTACTGTTGTGGTCAACAGTAACATCCAGGCTTGTTCCAGCTGAACTAGTCCTGCATGTTACTGTTGTGGTCAAGAGTAGCATCCAGGTTTGTTCCAGCTGAACTGTTTCTGTATGTTACTGTTGTGGTCAAGAGTAACATCCAGGTTTGTTCCAGCTGAACTGTTTCTGTATGTTACTGTTGTGGTCAACAGTAACATCCAGGTTTGTTCCAGCTGAACTGTTCCTGTATGTTACTGTTGTGGTCAAGAGTAACATCCAGGCTTGTTCCAGCTGAACTGTTCCTGTATGTTACTGTTGTGGTCAACAGTAACATCCAGGCTTGTTCCAGCTGAACTGTTCCTGTATGTTACTGTTGTGGTCAACAGTAAGGGGATTGCCAATAGACCCCCCTAGGCGGACAGGCACCTAAAGTGAGTACCTGATGAGCTGGGTTGTAGTTCGTAAGTTAGATTGCGTGCGGCCGGTAGTAACAGCATGGTTGATCAGACCCTGATCCACCGCGAGGCCTGGTCATGGACCTGGCAGCGGGGGCGTTGACCTCCAGGTATAGGGACTGTAGGATCCGCTGGGAAGAGTGGAGACATTGTGAGTCACAGATGCGGAGGGCATCGAAGAAGAGAGAAATAAGAACACTTTTCTTATCAAAAGGCATTTGGTAAGAAAAGTAGAGAATGTACAGCTGATCAAGCATAGGCTTGTGATAACTGCATAGGCTTGTGATAACTGCATAGGCTTGTGATAACTGCATAGGCTTGTGATAACTGCATAGGCTTGTGATAACTGGAAAACAAAATAAAAGTCTGTCACAAAGCGGTGGACTTGAACTTTATGGAAAACAAGCAAAGAGTTAGATTCTCAATAAATAACAAAAAGGCACAATACCGTGACTGGAACAATACACACACAACCCGCACTTTGTAATTGGTCCAAGTCGGGCCGAAACGTCGTCGTAAGCTCCTCTCTTTTATATGTGCGGGTTGTGTGTGTATAGTTAGATTCTCATTCGTCTATGAGCTTAACAGAAGAAATAAGATTGTTCAGAGTACCAAGAGAAGGTTTGGAAAAGACTAGAGTCATGTGGCCAAGAGTAAACACCAGAGTCATGTGGCCAGAGAGTAAAGACTAGAGTCATGTGGCCAGAGAGTAAAGACTAGAGTCATGTGACCAGAGAGTAAAGACTAGAGTCATGTAGCCAGAGAGTAAAGACTAGAGTCATGTGGCCAGAGAGTAAAGACTAAAGTTATGTGGCCAGAGAGTAAAGACTAGAGTCATATGGCCAGAGAGTAAAGACTAGAGTCATGTGGCCAGAGAGTAAAGACTAGAGTCATGTGGCCAGAGAGTAAAGACTAGAGTCATGTGGCCAGAGAGTAAAGACTAGAGTCATGTGGCCAGAGAGTAAAGACTAGAGTCATGTGGCCAGAGATTAAAGACTAGAGTCATGTGGCCAGAGAGTAAAGACTAGAGTCATGTGGCCAGACAGTAAAGACTAGAGTCATGTGGCCAGAGAGTAAAGACTAGAGTCATGTGGCCAGAGAGTAAAGACTAGAGTCATGTGGCCAGAAAGTAAAGACATCATTTACGTAGTGAAGCCAGAGAGAGAAAGATATATAAAGGTTAGGAAGGATATGGGATGAGGAGAGCCCATAGCAACACCATAGCAACACCATAGCAACACCATAGGTTAAAAAATAACATTTATCTTGAAAGGCGAATAAGATACAGACATCAGTGGGAATAGTGAGATGAAGTAGACTTTCATTAGCATTAACTCTGTGAAAACTGTCAACATTGTTGTTATATTAACTGAGTGATCACTGCCACATTATCAAAGGACATTGGTTAACTCAATACTGTCATGGTCGTTAATTTAATTAAGAACAAATTGGGTCTCTATTCTGATTTCACCCAATTTATGCAAATTCTGTTATTATTGTCTGTATTCACTCAATATAGTGAACATTAATGTTATTTTGGTCAATATTCACCATCACTTCCACCGCCACCTCTACTACTATCATTATCCTCGTCTCACACAACATACTCAACCCCTGTCAGTTTATATTCAGGACTAACAAAGCACAAATGATGCTATTATACACATGCTAGAGCTAATATACACCGCTCTTGAGAAGAAAGAGTCCCACTGGGAATCTTCATTGATTTACGTAAAGCTTTTGATACAGTCGACCATGATTTACTGCTCATAAAATTAGCACACTACGATATAAGAGGGCACTCACTCAACTACCTAAAGTCATACCTTAGTAACAGAAACCAATACGTGTATACAAATGGAGCTAACTCTTCCACACAACATATTACAGTCGGTGTCCCACAAGGAAGTGTCTTAGGACCACTCATATTCCTCATTTACATCAAATACCTACCGAATGCATCACAACTACTCAAACCCATATTATTTGCAGATGATACAACATACGTCTTCTCTCACCCAAACCCAGTCATACTGGCCAACACTGTTAATGCTGAATTGCAGAAAATATCAACCTGGCTCACGACTAATAAGCTTACTCTCAATACTGACAAAACTTATTTCATTCAGTTTGGAAACAGAGCTACAAATGTTCCACTTAACATAACGCTCAATGGATCATCCATCACAAGACTCACAGAGGAAAAATTCCTAGGAATCCACCTTGACAGTAGTCTTAAATTCCAAACACACATACAATAAATTTCCAAGAAAATCTCAAAGACAGTAGCTATACTATCAAAGATACGTTACTATGTGCCTCAATCAGCTCTCCTTGCACTGTATCATTCACTCATCTACCCTTATCTCACCTATGGAATTTGTGCATGGGGATCAACAACATTAAATCACCTTAGACCACTCATAACCCAGCAAAAGGCTGCAGTCAGAATGATAACAAATTCCCACTCTAGACAGCATACTTCACCAATATTCAAAAGTCTAAAACTACTCACCTTTAAGGACATTCACACTTATTCTTGTGCCTACTACATACATAGAACTCTACACTCTAATATAAACCCTCCACTCAAACTTCTCCTCACCAACCTTAACAGTACACACGACCATAACACAAGACACAGATCACTTTATGATATACCCCGTGTCCATATCACCCTGTGTAAAAATTCTATGTACATAAAGGGCCCCAAAATCTGGAATTCATTACCAGTAAATACTAAAATAACCTGGTGTGAACATCAATTTAAGACTCTTCTCAAAAACCACCTACTCACCCTAAACTAAATACTCAATACTCAATTCAACCAAAAAATCTCCCAATTACCTAAATCTTAAAACATCAAAACTAGGTTCCCAAAGTTCATACATTAATAAATACTACATTATAATATAAATACCTGCCCCCCCCAACCACACCAAATTGAATCATTCTCATACTGTAAACTACTTCAACAACGCTCAGTGTTACTTTCCCATAATATAATTTCAATATTTACTATTGATATAACCAACCTACAAAATACTTTCACCTTGTCACAATGTAATATCCTCAGATTGTAATTTAAGTAAACTTATTATCTGTTATAAATATAAACTAATGTTTAACTATAACAAACTTAATCAATTTCTCTAGTATTAAGTAGTCTATAAGCCATAATGCCATTGCATGATAATGGTTCTCTTTGCACTGCAATTCATAATTGTAATTACAAAATCTCGATGTAAACTTGCAATGAAATAAAATTATTATTATTGTTATTATTATTATTATTATTATTATTATTATTATTATTATTATTATTATTATTATTATTAGTATTAGTATTATTATTATTATTCTTATTATAAATACTACTACTTCCACCTCAACCACTACCTCCACTACCACTACCTTCGCTACCACTACCTTTACCTCCACCACCTCAACCACTATCTTCACTTCCACTACCTTTACCTCCACCACCTCAACCACTACCTCCACTACAACTACCTTTACCTCCACCACTACCTCCACTACCACTACCTTTACCTCCACCACCTCAACCACTGCCACTACCTTTACCTCCACCACCTCAACCACTACCTCCACTACCATTATCACAGCGAAATTCAGATGACGCTCTAGTCCACGAGACCACACAATTCTCAAGAATGACGCATCCAGCCAAGCTAGATGTTGTACCCGTCATCCAAGAACATACGGTGGTGTGGATGCCTCTGAGCTAATATCACCACCGTATGTTCTCGGATGACGGGTACAACATTACTGGCTGGATGCGTCTGAGAATTGTGTGTTCGTGAGACTAGAGAGTCATCTGTCTTTCGCTCACCATGAGACGGGCCAAAGTAGCATGGGTTCGACTCCTTGGCTAGTCGCAGTGTTGTTATTGATATATATATATATATATATATATATATATATATATATATATATATATATATATATATATATATATATATATATATATATAACAAGAATTGTAACATTTCACAGTATCATGGAACATCATGTCGTTATCATGTCGCCTCTGTTGGTTTCTCCAATATCGTTATTTGCTTTTCTGATCACCTCTCCTTGTTATTCATACGAAATTCATCACTGCACAACGGAAATAAGTATGCAACAGTAGTCAATACTTGAGTCATTACTACACATTCGTTACTATAAAACAATCATCACTACACAACAGTCATCACTAAACTCATTACTTCACAACAACTGTCACTAAATATTCATCACTACACAAGTCATCACTGTATGTGAGGGAAAAGTCCATAGATAGGAGTGATGAAAGTGTGAAGGTATGTAGAGTGATGGTTGAATGGTAGTTTGCTTGTTAAGGTGGGGTGAGTGTCTCGCTGCTGCTATACCCCCTTTTTCACCCGGTGAGAGGTGTAATGCTGGGCTCCGGCCACAGGTTGAAATCACTTGACTGACCACGCCCGACCTCACTGTAAGTACTTCACAGCTGCTCGTATCTTCATTATTTTATGTTCAAGAGCTTCACTATTTAATTATTTTGGAGCTTCAATCATGTTTAGCAACATTAACTTCTGCTATGTCCTGCCTTGGTTTTTGGTAAAGTTATTTATTACAGTTCCGCCATTTCTTTTAAAGGCCTTATGCCTACTATGTAGATTAATGCTAGAGTGGCGAGTAATTATTGTGGTTTCTTTCACAGTCCTCTGTGTCCGCTCGGATCATCGGATTCAAGGCTGAGTGGGGAGCCGGCGTACTCACCAAGTGAGAAACAGAGTAACACCAGTTCTACACTACACCAGTAGTACCTCAGTACACACTAGAAACCTCAAGCAACGGTACTTTACCAGGGGACGACTTTCAACTGAGTCCCTGACATCATTTGTGAAATTGTGGATGTTTGAAAACTGATGGATTTGTGGAAAACATCGAGGCAACAACAACAACAACAACAATACCACCACGGAGTCTAACATGGATTCATTGCTTCTGTATTAACAAGAACAACACGTGTATATAAGTAGCTTTGAATCAGATATATATTTTTTGTTTTCATTTTTCATTTTTCTTAAGGTAGGATTATTATAATCATATTTACGTATTTATTATTTACATTTCATTTTATTAAAATAAAGTGTTTATTTTTCTTGTTATTATTGTCTTTTTCTATTATACTTTTCCTAAGAAGATTGACGACAACCTTCACACTGTACAATCATAACTACACAAGTCATTGCTACACAAGTAATCACTACACACCAGTCCTCACTATACAACATTTACCACTACATAAGTCGTCACTGTACAACAGTCATCACTACTCAAGAGTTATCACTACACAGCATTTATCACTATACCACAATTATCATTAAATATTCGTCACTATACAAGTCATCACCGAATAATCATCACAAAACAACAGTCATCACTATATAGGCCGTCATTGCACAACTGTCATCGGTACTCAAGAGTTATCGCTATACAACATTCATCACTACTAACATTCATCACTACATCAACATTCATCACTACACAATCACTTCATAAGTAACGCTATGCAACAATCATCACTACATAAGTGTTCACTTCACTACAATCATTCACTAAACAAATATCATCACTACACAATAAAATAACTACACAACAGTAATCATTACACAAGTAATCACTACACAAGTCGCTTCTCCACAATCATCACTACACAACAGTTATCACTATACAAGTTATCACTACACTGCAGTTATCAGTAAACAACTATCATCACTACAATTCAGTTATCACTATATAATAATCACTACACAGTAGTCAGCACTACTCAAGAATCATGGCTACACAGCATTCATAACTGCACAACACTCATCACTACAGAGCATTCATCACTATAGAAACTTAATCACTACACAAAATAGTTATCACTCCACAAAATAGTTATCACTCCACAATCGTCACTTAACAACAGTCATCACTACACAAGTCATCACTACAATTCAGTTATCACTAAACAACAGCCATCACTACACAAGCATCACCTGATCTCACTCACTACACCAGACTCATCACTGGCACACAGTCATCCCTGCATAAGTCATCACTACACAGTCATTACTAAACATTCATTACTACACCACAATCAAGAGCCCACAATCAATACTTCATCAGACATATCACTCTACTAACATCTGTATATCATATTCATCACTACACAATCATCACTACACAAGGCATCACTACACTACAGTCATTCATTACACAACAATCATCACTAAATTTATCACTACACAACAATTGTCATTAATATTCATCTCTACACAAGTCATCACTGTATAATCATCACTGGATAACAATCAATACACAGTCATCACTACACAAGTCATCAGTACAATATAGTTATCACTGAAAAATAATAACTACACATCAGTCATCACTACACAATAATCATTACTACATAAGTCATCACTGAACGACAGTTATCATCATACACAACATTCGTCACTATACAATCACTTCATAAGTCATCCCTATACAACAATCGACATTACATAATTCATAACTTCACTACAATCATTCACTATACAACTGTCATTACTATACATTTGATATCACTACATAGGTCATCACTACACAACAGAAATAACTACACAACAGTAATCACTACACAAGTAATCACTACACATGTAATCACTACACAAGTAATCACTACACATGTAATCACTACACAAGTAATCACTACACAAGTAATCACTACACATGTAATCACTACACAAGTAATCACTACACATGTAATCACTACACAAGTAATCACTACACAATCATCACTACACAACGGTCACCACTTCACAATCATTATTACACCTTACTAGCTACACCAGACTCATCGCTAGTCCACAATCATCTCTGCGTATGTCATCACTACAAAATCATAACTAAACATTCATTACTGCACCACAATCAAGAACCCACAATCATTATTTCTCCAGACATATTACTATACCAATATCTCTCTATCATATTCATTCCTAAACAATTATCACTACACATGTGATCACTACACAAATCATCACTGCACAAGTCATCACTACACAAGTCATCACAGCACAATCAATTCATACTCATTGCTACACATTACTTATAGCTTTTCAAGAATCATCAGTACTCAGTTATCAGCTTAAAAAAAAAGTTACCAGTTATTGTATTATATTCTGACGGAATAAAATACAATAAGTATAAGTTCCAGTTTCTTTCTAAGTGGTTCCCCAGCGGCAGAAGCGATAAAGCATCGGACTGCTAATTTACGGACCCGGGTTCGATCCCAGATATCTAAAGAGAGTTTTGGGATTATTGTCACTAGATGACAATGAAGTTCCTGGACGCTGAGGTGGTGGATGATCTCCTCCGTACACAGAACAAGGTTCTCGGGGATGGAACCTTCGGTGAGGTTCTTCTGGTAACCTACCATAATGAACCAGCAGCTCTCAAGATATCTAAATCTCGACAAAAGAAAGTCAAAGATAAGTACTTGCGCCATCGAACTAACTTTCTCCACGAAGCTGATATTCTTCATAGTCTACAAGGCGCAGGTGGTGCCCCTGTACTTCACGGGGTCCAAGTGAACCCTCCAGCTCTACTCATGCAGTACAAAGGCAGCCAGTGCCTCCTGGATGTAATAAATGATACTAAATTCGACCTCCTCGCAGTCGGGCTGGAAATTGGCAAGAAATTATAACAGATTCATGATGCTGGCTTCATTCACAACGATGTTAAAGAAGACAACATAATCGTGGATGGCTCCCCCAGTGCTCCAGAGGTTAGCATCATAGATTACGGAATGTCCTGCCTCAGCGGTAAAATCATCTCCTTGAACGGCAACCATCAGGAGTATCCATGGTATGCTCCAGAGATTCTCCGCCACAAGCCATCCACCCCTGCAAGTGACGTGTTCTCCTACGGATTTGTCATGTCAGTAATCCTGGATGCTGTAGATCCTCATCCTCAAGGCCTGGATCACCTGGTCAATCAAGCAATGAACAAGGATCCAAACCGACGGCTCAGTCTTCCTGTTCTTCTCAGACGTATGAAGAAATGTCTTCAACCTACACAAGACGCAGACGAGGATTCTCAAGACGAAGATGAAACACAAGTCACAGGAGAAGAAAATAAGGTAGAGATTGAAAAGGAAGAAGGAAAGAACAAAGGCCAGAAACTTGGACGAAAAAAGCGTGAAAGAAAAGGAAAAGGAAAGCGAGGTAAAGGAGGACGCCGATAATAATAACAGTGAGTAAGTTACCCTATAGAATCACCACTAAAAAAAAAAAAAAAAATATTTTATTTTTAATCAGTATGGGCAAGATGTAGTGATGACGACTGATGTGCAGTTATGATTGCTTTGTAGAGACCATTGTGTGGTGATGAATTGTTGAGTAGATATATTGTTTAGTAGTGACTGTTGGGGTGATGAGTGTTGTGTAATGGAACAAGATGATTGTTGTGTAGTGACGATTAACAAGTGATTGTGTTTTGATGACTTTTATAGTGATGACTTGAGTAGTGATGATTGTGTAGTGAATAATATGATAGATATTGGTATAGTGAGATGTCTGATGTAGTAATGATTGTGGTGTAGTAATGAATGTTTAGTTATGACTGTGTAGTGATGACTTATATAGGGATGATTGTGGGCTAGTGACGAGTCTGATGTAGTGATGATTGTGGACTAGTGACGAGTCTGGTGTAGTGATGATTGTGTAGTGAAGGTTGTTGTTTAATGATAACTGAGTTACAGTATTGACTTGTGTAGTGATGACGGTTGTATAGTGATGATTTTGTAGTGGTGACTTGTGTTGTGATTACTTGTATAGTGATTACTGTTGTGTAGTTATTTATGTTGTGCAGTGATGACCTATATAGTGACATCTTTTGTGTAGTGATGATTGATGTGTAGTGAATGGCTATAGTGTAGTGATGACTTATGACTTATATGATGATTGTTGAATAAGGTTGACTCATGAAGTGATTGTGTAGTGATGAATGTTGTATAGTGATGACTCTTGAGTAGTGATGACTGTTGTGCACTGACGAATTAGGTAGTGATGACTGTTCTGTAGTATTGATGTGTAGTGATTATTATGTAGTGATAACTGTATTGTAGTGATGATTTTTGTAATCTTGAATATTTAGTGATGATTGTTGTGAAATGATGAATATTTAATGATGATTGGTGTGTAGTGGTGATTGAAGTAGTGATGATATTTATATAGTGTTGATTTATGTGTAGTTAACATTTTAATGTAGTGATGACTGTTGTGTAGTTATGATTGCTTTGTAGAAACCATTGTGTAGTGATGAATTGTTGAGTATGGATATTGTTTAGTAGTGACTTACGTAGGGATGAGTGCTGTGTAATAATTATTAAGAAAATATGACTCTTGTGTAGCGACGATTAACAAGTGATTGTATTGTGAAGACTTGTGTAGTGATGATAGTGTAGTGATGAATATGATGGAGAAATATTGGTATAGTGATATGTCTGATGAAGTAATGATTGTGGGCTCTTGATTGTGGTACAATAATGAATTTTTAGTTATGACTGTGTAGTGATGACTTAAGCAGGGATGATTGTGGGCCAATAATGAGTCTGGTGTAGTGAGCGAGATGTAGTGATGACTGTGTAGTGATTACTGTTGAGTTATTTTTATTGTTCAGTGATGACCTATGTACTTACAACTGTTGTGTAGTGATGACAGTTGTTTAGTGAATGAGTGCAGTGTTGTGATGACTTTTGTAATGATAATTGTTAAATAGGATTGACTTATGAAGAGATTGTATAGTGATGAATGTTGGGTAGTGATGAATGTTGAGTAGTGATGACTCTTAAGTAGTGACGACAGTTGTGCAGTAACGACTTATGTAGTGATGACTTCTGAGTAGTGATTATCGTGTAGTGATGACTTGTGTAGCGATGACTCGTGACTCATGCAGTAACGACTGTGTAGTAGTGATTACTGTTACATAGTTATTTATGTTGTGTAGTGATGAATTATGTATGAACTACAAGGAGAGGCGAACGGAAGAGAAAATAACGATATTCTGGAAAAAACAGGAGAGACAAGATAAGAACATATACAACACTCAGAATTGATAGGGCAGATAGAGAAAGGCGTTAAAAAGACATTCCACGGGCGGGGATAGAACCCGCAGTCAGAGAGTCATTAAACTCCAGAGCGACGCGCTAGCCACTGGGCCAGCTGGCTACTATAAGATTCATACAACTAGGTAGTATATTTATACACCATAGGGTTGTATCCCGGCGCGTGGTATGCTTTGTTTACAATCGTATCATTAAGATTTCTTGAGTCAGGGAAAGGCTGTTAGAGAAGCAGGAACGGGTAGTCGTTATGTCGTGGTAGTCGTGGTAGTCGTGGTAGTCGTGGTACAGTTGGAGGTTAAAGAGACAGAGGAGCAAGAGGGATGTTATAAAGTATTGGGTCTCAGGTTGGTCGCTAAATGTAATGAAGGTTATGACTGCAACACCTGCATCAATAACCTTAACAACATTCTTCGTTTAGCAAGCTATTACCACAGTCCTTCCTGTCTTGAACACAAAGGCCTTTGACATCAGTATATGACCTCATGGTTGTGCATGACTTGTTGCAACACTTGATGTTACATCATAAATTACCACTGCACGAAGTAACACTTTCGAATCTTGACCAGTTGGTTGTACACTGACATGCTTCATGCAACAAACATGATTGATTAGTTGTACACTGACCTCTCGTACAGCAAACATGATACATTAGTTGTGCACTGACCTCTCGTACAGCAAACATGATACATTAGTTGTGCACTGATCTGCGTCTGCCGGGTCACCATTTGGTAAAGACCCGGTCGGGTCAAGACCGGTGAACCTTCTACAGTACAGATCTGCGACGTTCAACATAACACGATGTATAATCTGGTGTTTTATATTTTATTCATCAAAGCTTCACTGTTTGAGCTCTGTTTTACCTTTCCTCACACACACACACACACACACACATATATACACACACATACACACACACACACACACGCAAAGGTTTGCTTGTTGCAAACCTTTGCACCTTCTCCTTCACGTCTTGGCTAGGTGTGGAACCCACACCTAGCCAAGCACGTGAAGAAACTAGAGAAAGTGCAAAGGTTTGCAACAAGACTAGTCCCGGAGCTAAGGGGTATATCCTACGAGGAGAGGTTAAGGAAAATCGACCTGACGACACTGGAGGACAGGAGAGATAGGGGGATATGATAACAACATATAAGATACTGAGAGGAATTGACAAAGTGGACAGAGACAGAATGTTCCAGAGATGGGACACAGCAACAAGGGGACACAGTTGGAAGCTGAAGACTCAGATGAATCACAGAGATGTTAGGAAGTATTTCTTCAGTCACAGAGTGGTCGGGAAGTGGAATAGTTTAGGAAGCGATGTAGTCGAGGCAGGCTCAATACATAGGTTTAAGCAGAGGTATGATAAAGCTCATGACGCAGGGAGAGTGACCCAGTAGCGGCCAGTGAAGAGGCGGGGCCAGGAGCTATGACTCGACCCCTGCAACCACAACTAGGTGAGTACAACTAGGTGAGTACAATATAAAAATGACATAACAGCGAAAGCCAAATCTGAACCAAAGCTGTTGTTCAGCCACATCAGGAGGAAAACAACAGTCAAGGACCAGGTGATCAGGCTGAGGAAGGAAGGAGGAGAGATCACAAGAAACGACGTATGTGAGGAACTCAACATGAGATTCAAAGAAGTGTTCACAGAGAAGACGGAAGGGATGGCTCAGATGGTAGGGCGACATGTACAATGTTTGGACAATGTTCGTGTGGTCGAATCCTGGCCTGCCGCAGTTTGGTAAATGATTCAAAACCACTTGTTCCGTGGTTTTATTGATATATATATATATATATATATATATATATATATATATATATATATATATATATATATATATATATATATATATATATATATATATATATATATATATATATATATATATATATATATATATGTGTGTGTGTGTGTGTGTGTGTGTGTGTGTGTGTGTGTGTGTGTGTGTGTGTGTGTGTGTGTGTGTGTGTGTGTGTGTGTGTGTGTGTGTGTGTCTGTGTCTGTGTGTGAGTACTCGCCTATTTCTAGTTGCAGGGGTCGATTCATAGCTCCTGGCCCCTCCTCTTCACTGATCGTTACTAGGTCTTCTCTCTCCCTTCTCCATGAGCTTTATCATACCTCGTCTTAAAACTATGTATGGTTCCTGCCTCCACTACGTCACATACCAGGCTATTCCACTTCCTGACAACTCAAAATACATTCTAACATCTCTTTGACTCATCTGAGTCTTCAACTTCCAATTATGACCCCTTGTTTCTGTGTCCCTTCTCTGGAACATCCTGTCTCTGTCCACCTTGTAAATTACTCGCAGTATATCATATGCCGTTATCATACTCCCCCTATCCCTCCTGTCCTCCAGTGTAGTCAGGTCGATTTGCCTTAACCTCTCCTCGTAGGACATACCCCTTAGCTCCGTGACTAGTCTTACCGAAAACCTTTGCACTTTATCTAATTTCTTGACGTGCTTGAGCATGTGTGGGTTCCATACTGGTGCTGCGTATTCCAGTATGAACCTGACGTACACGGTGTACAGAGTCTTGAAAGATTTCAAACTCAGGTGTCGAAACGCTATTCTTAGGTTTGCCAGGCGCTCATATGTTGCAGCAGTTATTTGGTTGATGTGTGCCTCAGTAGATGTGCTCGGCATTATACTCACCCCAAGATTCTTTTCTATGAGTGAGGTTTGCAGTCTTTGGGCCCCTAGCCTGTACTCTGTCTGCGGTCTTCTCTGACCTTCCCCAATCTTCATGCCTTTCCACTTGGTGGGTTTAAACTCCAGGAGCCAGTTGCTGGACCAGGCTTGCAACCTGTCCATTTCTGTTCGTAGTCTACCTGATCGTCATCCGTTTGAATTCTTCGCATTAGCTTTACATCATCTGCAAACAGACACTTCTGAGTCTATCTCATCTGTCATGTCATTCATATATACCAAAAATAGCACTGGTCCTAGGACTGACCCCTGTGGAACCCAGCTTGTCACAAGCGCCCACTTTGATACCTCATTACGTACCATGACTCGTTGTTGCCTCCCTATCAGATATTCTCTGATCCTTTTCAGTGCCCTTCCTGTACTCACCTATTTGTTGTTGCAGGGGTCGAGTCATATATACCATACCACAATATCCTGTTAGACCAGTGTGAGGATCTCAGTAAGACTAATACATTAAAATATATATATGAGTGATCAGAGAGGAATAAATATGGAAAGAGTTATACAGTGAACAAACCGAAATAAATGCATATTATAACAATAATATAATATAATGTGCAGTAAGTCTCCATAATCAGTACATCCCACATACCCATGCATTGACCTCATCACCACTCCTGAGTGCAGAGCAGTAAGGTAAAGTGAAAATCGGGTTCTAGTGGTACACTAATAGGATACAGGAGGATGGCAGTACAGTATACCTGTGGGACATGTGAAAAGGCTCTTGGTAAAAAATCCAGAATCACATGCAACCTTTGCTTTTCAAAACATCATGTCACATGTTCAAGAATTAACACAGCAACAAAAATGACATCTGTCTAGAAAGGTGTTTCTGGATCTGCAACAAGGATGTGGAACAATGGACAGATATCAGGAAACCACTCAGGAGGTTAATAAACAATAAGCATGAAAAAAAAGAGGAACTATTGAATAGTCTACCTGGTATATATAAAACATGGGAAGATAGGAAAATAGTAAAGTCTAACACACAGAATGACCAGTCTACAACAATTGGCCCAAAAATAAACAGTCATCAACTGAAAAGCACAGGAGACAAAAACATTGCAAATATTCAGGGTCTGAAATCAAATAAAAATGACAAAGTTAGTTATGTTAGTGGACTCTATCAGAAGCGAATGCCATGTTTGGAACATTTACAGAAACACATACAAGGAATGTTTTGGACGGAGAGATTCAGATAGAAAACTATAACATGTATAGATGTGATAGAATTAATAGGTCACAGGGAGGAGTAGGACTCTATGTAAAAGATACTCTCTGTTGCACAGAAGTGTTGAACGCTACGAATGATATAGTAGAAATCCTCGGCATTAAAGTGGAAAATAGGAATCTAGTAATTATCCTAGTATACAAACCACCATCAGCAACTGCGGAGGAATTCACAGAGCAGTTAAGGAAGATAGATAGCTACCTGGATAGACTAGAGCATCCCACCCCAAACATTTTAATTCTTGGAGATTTTAATCTCCCTCATGTAAAATGGAAGATGAGGCAACATAATGTTATACCAGAAATATCTCCTGGAAGTACCCTGGTTCAACAGGCACATACCAGGGAACTAATGAGGCTTTGTGAAAAGTACTCATTAAACCAACAGATAATTGATCCCACTAGAAATGAAAATACCCTGGATTTGATATTCACAAACAACGAGGAAATAATCAGAGACATAACAGTTACAAAAACAATTTACTCTGATCACAACATTATAGAAGTTCAAACGAATATTAACTCAGGGTTAGGGTACTGCGGCACTAATGTTAGAGACGGGATGTTCAGTAAGTTTAATTTTAATAACCATAGAATTGACTAGGAAAGAATAAACCAAGAGCTATCAGACATATCATGGGAATCAGACATGAGCACCCTTTAATCCCCACCAGTGCCTAGAGAAGCTGAATACAGAAGCATACAAGGTATGTATGAAACACGTACCATTGAAGAAACCCAGAAGAAGATCAGATATAGAGAGAGCGTAGGAGATGGTACAGAGAAGAAAACGGGTTACTGAATTGCTTAAAAACACAAATATGTTGCAACAGAGGAGAGATAGCCTTAACCGAGAGATCACTGAATTAGAGCAAAAACTTAAGATGTCATACCTGACAGAAGAAGTACAAAGGGAACAAAGAGCCATACAGGATATTGCAAGAAACCCAAAATATTTCTATTCCTATGCAAAATCCAAGCTAAGAACTACCTGTAGAATTGGACCATTATTGAGAGGAGATTCGTATACTGACGATGAACAGGAAATGAGTGAAATCCTAAAAGAACAGTATGAGTCAGTGTTCAGCAACCCACTAAATGACAGCAAGGTAGAAAATGCAGAAATATTTTCACTCCAGCAGAAGGCCGCGCAGACCACCTAACCGACATTAGGTGGAAATGGACAACATGCCCACTCACTCAGCACCTGGACCAGATTCATGGAATGCTTTATTTATAAAGCAAAGCAAAGTACCATTAGCAAGAGCCCTTAGTATTCTGTGGAGAAAGAGCTTAGATCTAGGTGAAATACCGGAGGACTGAAAGAGTGCAGACATAGCTCCTTTGCATAAGGGAGGTAGTAGAGCACTAACTAAAAATTACAGACCAGTAGCCCTCACTTCTCACATCATAAAAATCGTTGAAAGAGTGATGAGACGGCAGATTACAAAGTTCATGGACCAGCACAACCAACATAACCCGAACCAGCATGGCTTCAGAGCGGGACGATCATGCCTGTCACAGCTGCTGAACCATTATGACAGAATTACGAAGGCATTGGAGGACGACGAAAACGCAGATGTGATTTACACAGATTTTGCAAAGGCGTTTGACAAATGCGATCATGGAGTGATAGCGCACAAAATGAGGGCCATAGGCATTACTGGGAAGGTAGGCAGATGGATATTTGAGTTCCTAACACACAGAACACAAAAAGTATTAGTGAACAGGGCAAGATCCAGCATCAGCGAGGTCAAAAGCTCAGTGCTGTTTCTCATCCTCATAGCAGACATAGATAAAAACACCCAGCACACATTTGTATCATCATTTGCAGATGATATACAAAACGCAAGAGGGTCACCATATAGAACGAAAGGTACACGTAAAGGACTTGGGAATAATTATGTCTACTGATCTGTGAGGTTTGTAGCCTTTGTCCACCTAGCCTGTACTCTGTCAGCGGTCTTCTTTGCCCTTCTCCGATCTTCATGACTTTGCATTTGTTGGGGTTAAATTCGAGAAGCCAGTTGCTACACCAGATGTCAAGCTTGTCCAGGTCTCTTTGAAGTCCTGCTTGGTCTTCATCCGATGTGATTCTCCTCATTAATTTCACATCATCTGCGAACAGAGACACTTCTGAGTCTATCCCTTCCGTCATGTCATTCACATATACCAAGAATAGCACTGGTCCTAGGACTGACCCCTGCGGTACACCGCTCGTCACCGGCGCCCACTGTGTGTGTGTGTGTGCAAAGTTTCTCTAACTCAGGTATAGTCAATAAATACGCAGATTAGTATCAGTAAGCCATCATTATTTTACTGAAATGTAATTCAGAACTTAATTGAACTTTAATTAAGATAAGAAGATTAACACTTCTCGATGCTTTCTTGTGAGAATGTTTCAATATGTTTTTCACTGAGTATCTTTTATGACCAAATTAAGACAGTTTTTTCTCATTATTCTATAGTTGGTTAATGTTCTAAAGGTATATCTTTTTGTAATAATTAATATTAGTATTAATAATAAATGCCTTTGAGCCATTGTGAAGGGTTTAAAAGTATGTTGTTGTAGAGTGATGTGTAAAGTTTAAAATTTGTGGAGAGACGAGAGACAAAGACGAGGGAAAGTAGAAGGAAGAGCCTCTTACACTCTGCTCTTTTGAGTAGAATGTTAAGTCAGATGAGACCTTCCCCCTGCTAGCATGTGATGGACACGAGTTTCTTGAGAAATAACAGGATAAATCACCAACCCAAGCCGGTACATTAATGCTATTCCATGAACTGTGTTTTATACATGTGTGTCTTGTACTATTATAATATACTTAGCACTTATACATTATTGTGAATCGAGGTTAAAAGTAGGACAAGTAATTATTAAGGATATAATGAGACATGTCTAAGCTAACCTATCTTAGCCTAGCTATCCTTAAAACCAATTTCCTTTAGTATCTTACCAGTTTCCTAGTATAGCATGTCAGCAAGTGCAGTATAATTGTTTCTTTGTTATTTTATCTTCCAACTTATAGCTTAACCTAATACTGTCTCCCTGTTTCTAGTTTGTCTTATCAGTCCTCTCATGTTAATACTATTTCCCTTAGTTCCTTTGACTTTGCTATATTTTGTTGCATTTTCACTGTATATATTAATTTGTGTCTGATCGACCTAACCTAACTTTGGATGTTTTCTTATATTAGTTATAGACTGTCTTTCTGTGTTTCCTCCTTTTTTCTTCTGTCCTACTTATCCTAACTTACATTTTTCATGTATTTGTGTATTTATATATATATATAAGTTATATTAGATTTTTTAAAATTTTGTTCTCTTGTCAATGATGTGTTTACTTTATCTTAGGAAGATCTGTTTTTTCTATTAGGATTGTATTATTTGTTTTGATTATTATATGAATTCTGTAGCTAAACCAGATGATCGTTATAGGCTTCAGCAACAGCAAAATACCCTGAGGAAAATACAACGATTTCCTAGATAACTAATACAACGATTTCCTAGATAACTAATACAACGATTTCCTAGATAACTAATACAACGACTTCCTAGATAACTAATACAACAATTTCCTAGATAACTAATACAACGATTTCCTAGATAACTAATACAACGATTTCCTAGATAACTAATACAACGACTTCCTAGATAACTTGCCGTGCTCAGAGTTTCCCTGGTTTGGGTCATAGTACTGCTAGAGGTTTAACTAGAGTTATGGAGTAAGAAAGGGAGAAACTAGCAAATAACATTGTGGCACTCAGAAGGAACACGTGTGTCAGCTGGATGTTAGGGAAGTACCCCTAGAGTGTTTGTAATATGGTGTGAGGTATAACCATACAGTACCAGCTGATGTTATGGCAGAGCTTCCCTGTACACCACCTCTAGAGAGAGATCTATAGTTTTTCTAATGGTTGATGGTGTAATTTAGTACAATGTTCTTTTGGGTTGACCAAGATAAATACCATTCTTTAGCTCTGTGTTCTCATTCCTTTACCAACAATGAATTATATTTTTCTGTATAAGGCAAGAGTGTGTTATATGATTTAGAACGATATCTCCGTAAGTGAATGATCATTTTACCATATAATACAAATGTTTCAAATTAAGATGATTGTATATTTTTCTTTGTGTAGGCCAAATTTTGCCCTTAAGAATTGTATGCTTGTTTTACTAAAATGTATTTTTTTTAGATTATTTTGGTTCATCCTTGAGTCATGTATACGGGGTCCATAGAGGTGCAGTTATTTTTTTTATATATTAATTTTCCCCTGGAGAGAGTAAAATAACTAACAGGACACCTTCTGCTCTACCTAAGGTCTGCGTTACCTTACATGACAGTAACTATCAGAATTAGTACTTTATACTTTAAATGTCCTGTATGATTCTTATTGGCCTTTATTGCTCTAGCCCAAATTCTCTTCTTTCTTCTTTTAAATCTACTACTACTGTACTAACGAGAGCAAGTTTAACTTGTATTAATAATTGAGAGAATATTTCCCCATCCGTCTCTCAAGTAATTCCCTCTTTCGTATTCTGTTGTTTTTCCTTCACACTGACTTCAGCTAGTGTGAGTACACTCAGTGTGCCTTTGTACTTCGTTTCAAGGGAGAGGAAGAAGGGGTACAGGGCCCCTGAGGAGGTTGAAACTGCCAGTTGACGTCATATCTTGCACTGTACGGACGTGAATTTCATTTGTGCTATATTTCAGAGTATAGCTGTAGTTCATGTGACGATGGCTACACGAGGGTGTGTTACCTGTCTGGATATTTTGTTATATTTGCAGTGAATTTGTCATTATAAACCAACAGAGAAACATTACACACTGTCAAAAAACTTAATAAACATAATATTCTAAATACTCTGTGCCTGATTTTGAAAAAGAGGCATGAAATACAAGGTATCTACGGGAGCCCAAACTGCAAAGAACACACGAACAGGATGTTGGAAAGGTTCAAGGCCTGGAACACGATGTTGGAAAGGTTCAAGGCCTGGAACACGATGTTGGAAAGGTTCAAGGCCTGGAACACGATGTTGGAAAGGTTCAAGGCCTGGATGCTCAGTTCTACTACTTTCCGAGAAGTCTGGGATCTTAGAGTGAAGAGCAAGGCGAAAAGTTTGATCAGGATCTGAAGGAAGTGGAGAGAAGGTACCAATAAAAATGGAGTGTCAACAAGATGGCCGACTACTGCTGGCAGCTGCACAGGCACCACCCAAGATACATAAAAGGAATTACAGTTCTGAAGGAAAAAGTCAGATATATTTAAAAAAGTGTGGACCTTATTATCAGTAAATATATAAATATTTTAAATGGTACTGGTTGTTTTTATTTTTTTGTTATAGGGCGTAGAAGATAGTTGAACTATGTATTAGAATATAAAAGGTTAATGGGTAGAATATAGAAGGTTAATGGGTAGATTTCTGGATGGCCATAATTTTAGAGGGTGACATATATATCAGATCATTATTTAGTGGAAGTTACAGTGAGATAAATAGGGTAGATGGGATACAAGGAGAATGTCAGTGGTAGGTAAGAGAGATGTGAAATTTTATCAATAAAAGGAGGAGACATTTGGGTAAGATATAAGTAATTATTGGAAGAAAAGTGAGCGAGAAAGAATGCAGTTAACGGTGAGTAGGTTGAAGGGGTATGAGGTAGATTTAAGCATTCTTACAATGCAGTGTTAGAGTGTGCAACGAAAGTTTGTGGATAAAGGAGGTTGAGGATAGCAGGAAAGAGGAGCAATTGGTGGTAAGCGGAAAAAAAGATGGTAAATGAGAAGGTTTTGTTATGTAGAGGAAAAGAAGGAGAATATGGAGAGTAAAAGGGAGGTTAAAAGAGTGGTGAGGGAGTGCAAAAAGAAGTGGTAATGAGAGAGTACGAGAGGATTTATTAATATTTTTTTTTGCCGAGAATAAGAAAAAATTTCAGAGTGAGATCAATATGATGATATAGCCTTGGGAATAAAAATAATTAACAATTAAAAACAAAAGAGGACAGTCATTAGATGGAAATGAAGGGAGGGGGATGCACAGAGAAGATTGAGGAAATATTTTGAGGAATTCTTGAATGTTGACGAAGAAATGGAGACAGTAATTTCTTGCACTTGGCAGGGAAGTATAACACCTTTTAGGAACGAGGAAGAGTCATATATGTGCTGGAGGTCCATTAGGCAGTGAGTAAAAGAGAAGAGGGTAAAGCAGATGGAGCGATAGTATTGATACATGTTAAAAGCAGGTGGAGATATAGTTTTGAAGTGGTCAGAAGATTTGGCAGAGAACATGCATAGTTCCCTGGTATAAGGATAAAAGGTGATAGCAGAGAGTATAAGAATTATGAGCGAATGAGCCAGTTGCGTATACAGAGTAAAGTGAATGGTAGAATTATTTATGAATTTTTTTTGGTAACACAGAAAAGGATTACAAAGAAACAATGATGTTTTAAGAAGGGTAAAGGGATGTGTAGACCAAGCATGTAAGTGAGCATTATTTATATAAAGGTACTGAACTCTTCATTACATTTAAGAATTCAAATAAGGTGAGGAGGGGAGAAATGTGGCAGATTTTGGAAATATATGGAATAGACGGTAGGTTATTTAAAGTAGTAAAGAGGTTTAAAGTGGATAGCGAGGCACAGGGTTAGGGTAAGAGAGAGGGTGAAAATTTGCCTTGGCAGGGAGTATATCACCATGGTTGTTTAATAAATTTATTTATGAATGCTGGTGTGTTAGGGAGAGCCGTGGGACTGAATGATAAAAAGGTAAGTAGTGCACTGAGGCATCGATGACGAAAAAGAACTATATCCATGGAGGCAAGAGGGGGTGAAGGAAGGGCTGTGAGTGTTGCAGTGTTGAGGATGGTGACAGTAGAAATGTTGTGTTTGAGGGCAATGTATGGCGTGAACATTATGCAGACAATTATGAGTTCTAAGATTAGAAAAAAGGTCTGGAGTAATCAAAAATATTTTTCAGGGGGCTGAGGAGGGGTTGTTGAGGCGTACTGAGAATTTGGAGAGGATAATGATAAATAGGATAACTAGGAGGGCGTATAACTCTCGAGTGGTGAGAAACAGAGGTAGGGTTCGGCCTAGGAAATATTGGAGGGAGCGGGTAAAGTAGGTTTTTAGTGCTGTGGATGCGTTAGATGGGAGAGAGTGGAAGCAAGTGGTTTTTATGGTTTGTCGTGCTGTTGGCGTTTGAGTAAGGTATCATTTACGTAGGGATTCAAGGAAACCGAGTAGCTGTACTTGAGTCCTGGTGATAGGAAGTACAGTGCCTGCACTCTGAAGGGGTGAGGATGTTGCAGTTGGAAGTGTCTCTTGAGCTGAGATGTCTGCGCCCTCCTGGCGAGACAATGAATGAGTAAGAATGAAGATGTTTTTCTTCGTCAGGTCCTGCTGCCTCGATGACACACTTTAAGGAAAGGTAGTGAAGAAACATCATGTGGCAGAGGTAAGCTGATATTATATTTGAAGTCAACAACTAAAATATGTACACAATAAGTCAAACTGAAATTAGTTTTAATATTTAACCAGTGCCTTGAAAAGATCAACCTCCTGGTAGCTGAAGTATGTTCAAGGCATATTCCTCTAAGAAAAAAGAAGAGAAGAAGTAAACAGGAGAGAGAGAGAGACGCTCCCTATACAGGAGAAGACGAAGAATCACTGAGCTTCTCAAGAATGCCGGACTATCTGAATCACGGAAGGAAGCGCTAACCAGGGAAGTGGAAAATATTGAGCTAAAGTTAAAGGACTCATAAAGGATCCAGAAGAGTCAAGAGGAGCTAAAAACGATTAGTGAAATTGAAAGAAATTCAAAATATTTCTTTTCATATGCCAAAATCAAGGCAAAAACATTTCTAGTATAGGGCCCCTGCTCAGACAAGACGGATCTTACACAGATGACAACAAAGAAATGAGTGAGATACTGAAATCTCAATATGACTGTGTTCAGCGAACCACTAATCCGTCTAAAGATAGACAATCCAAACAATTTTTTCATGAATGAGCCTCAAAACCCTGCCAATGTATGCCAAATTTCTGATATAACCATAACTCCTCTAGACTTTGAGAAAGCCATCGACGACATGCCCATGCGCTCAGCCCCAGGCCCAGACTCGTGGAAAACTGTGTTCATTAAGAACTGCAAGAAACCCCTCTCACGGGTCCTAAGTATGCTATGGAGAAGGAGCTTAGACACAGGTGAGATTCCACAGTCACTAAAAACAACGGATATAGCCCCACTCCATAAAGGTGGCAGCAAAGCAGTAGCTAAGAACTATAGACCAATAGCTTTAACGTCTCATATCATAAAAATCTTTGAAAGAGTTCTAAGAAGCAGGATAGCAAACCACCTGGACTCCCAAAAAATTGCACAACCCAGGGCAACATGGTTTCAGAGCAGGTCGCTCCTGCCTCTCGCAACTGCTAGACCACTATGATATGGTCTTAGATGCTCTGGAAAACAAACATAATGCAGATGTAGTATACACAGATTTTGCAAAAACCTTTGACAAGTGCGATCATGGTGTAATAGCACACAAAATGCGAGCTAAAGAGATGACTGGCAAAGGGGGCTCTGGTGGTCCGGGGGCTAAAGCTCTCGCTTCACACGGCGAGGGCCTGGGTTCGATTCCCACCCAGGGCAGAAACATTGTGCGTGTTTCTTTACACCTGTTGTCTATGTTCCCCATCAGTAAAATGGGTACCTGGGTGTTAGTCGACTGGTGTGAGTCGAATCCTAGGACACTGACCTAATCTGCCCGAAATGCTCAGCATAACAAGGGACTTTCTATATAGTAGTATGTCACTGATGTCAGCTAGGCCTGTATACAATGTACATGTACTTGTAGTAAATAAAGATATTATTATTATTAAGTAGGCAGGTGGATCTTCAAGTTTCTAACCAATCGAACACAAAGAGTAGTGATAAACAGAGTTAAATCGGATGCTGCCATAGTGAAGAGCTCTGTCCCACAAGGCACAGTACTCGCACCTATCCTGTTCCTCATTCTCATATCTGACATAGACAGAGATGTAAACCATATCACTGTATCATCCTTTGCAGTTGATACTAGGATCTGCATGAGAGTGTCATCCATTGAGGACACGGCAAATCTCCAAGAAGATATAAACCAAATTTTCCAATGGGCAACAGAGAACAATATGATGTTCAATGAAGACTAATTCCAACTACTCCGTTATGGAAAACTGGAGGAAATAATAGCTAGGAATGAGTATATTACAAACTCTAATCACACAATAGAGTGGAAAAGTAATATGAAGGACCTGGGTGTGGTAATGTCCGAAGACCTCACCTTCAAGGACCACAACAATGCCACTATCACATCTGCGAGGAAACTGATAGGATGGATAATGAGAACATTCAAGACAAGAGATGCTAAGCCAATGGTGATCCTTTTAAATCACTTGTTCTCTCTAGGTTGGAATACTGCTGTACATTAACATACCCATTCAAGTCAGGTGAAATTGCAGATCAAGAGAATGTTTAGAGAACCTTTACTGCATGTATAAGTTCCATCAAACACCTTAACTACTGGGAACGCCTGGAAGCACTAGACTTATATTCACTGGAGCGCAGGCGAGAGAGATATACCATAATCTACACCTGGAAGATTCTGGAGGGACTGCTCCCTAATATGCACACAGAAATCACTCCATACGAAAGCAAAATACTTGGCAGACGGTGCAACGTACCCCCAGTGAAAAGTAGGGGCGCCACTGGTACACTAAGAGAAAACACAATAAGTGCCCGGGGCCCAAGACTGTTCAACAGCCTCCCACCAGCCATAAGGGGCATTACCAGTAGACCCTGGTTGTCTTCAAGAGGAGCTGGACAGATACCTAAAGTCAGTGCCAGATCAGCCAGGCTGTGGTTCGTACGTTGGACTACGTGCAGCCAGCAGTAACAGCCTCGTTGATCAGGCCCTGATCCACCGGGAGGCCTGGTCATAGACCGGGCCGCGGGGGCGTTGATCCCCGGAATGCCCTCCAGGTAGACTCCAGGTAAATTGTGTAGGCCTGTGATGTGCTGGGTTCTGGCCACCCCGAGCTTAATAACTGGGTTGAATTTTAACACGACGTCCGATTCCGAACTCACGATTACTTTATGCATTCATGTCCAGTTCATTAACTTTGTTTAGAGTTAGGCTTAGTTATGCTCGGTTTTATAATGTTTTGCTTGGTTAAGTTAACTTTGGTTTGATATAACATGGTTTCAGTTACTTTGCTTTGGTTATGTTAGGAGTTTGGTTAGAGGAATTAAAGATTACGTCACTTTTGTCACGTACGTCAACATTTCTCATAGTGATGGCTGTGTGCGAGTACTTTTGTTTAGTTATAACTTCAAATATTTAATGTGACTTTTTGTCTCTATTTCAAGTTCTTAATAATAACCTATCGTCATAGACAGGTCTCAATGTCTGCTGTTTCAGGGATCATTTAAACTCTAAAGTAAAAATAAGGACGACTTCAAAGCTTGTTAAGCCAAGAAACAATATCCACAAGAAATCCAAGATTAGACGGGGTGCCAGGAACTGTGGTTCCGAAAATATGCTTAGTATCTAACAAAGACTGCACCTGGAATCGGCACCTCCATGAATTCCTGAAGGTAAGTGTTACCAGTTAGATGAAGCAGCGGGAGTTGGCAATGAATGAAAACAATATTGTTCACAATGTTGCAGTTGGTAATATTGCGGAACCGAACTTAAATACCACACAAAGTGATGTGTGGCGCTCCGGTGCAGATATGATGCTAACATGCAGGGAAAGAGAATAATTCAAGACTGCCCAACACCATGTTTCAGCTGCAAGATCCCAATTCTTTTTGAAAGACTTGGATGAAGAAGGCTGCCACGGGAAGCACTTCCATGGACACAGAACTATGATTGACCGTACTGAGTTGAAGAACACTGTGTTTCCAAGGTATTTTCGAGCAGAACCTGGATTCGGATTAAGAGTTATGCTTGTGATCAACGAAACCATTAATAATCTTGTTACGTTATCCATTGTCGTAAACTGTTCATCTAGTCAGTACAAGACGTTCACTGGAGCTGTACTTATTTGTCGTCTTCAAGAGTACACTTTATCTCTGTGATGATAGGAATGCTTTCTCTTGGGAGAAGCAATGAATCACGTTTGAATGTCAGAAATCATCAGTACCTACCTGGAGCTCTCAAATTTCTGATTGGAATGATGTCCCATGGTCCATCATATGATACAAACCTGGAAGAGCAACAACCACCGATCAGCATTGTTCAGCTGTAATCTGAAGATAAAATAAGTCACATTTCAAAGGGAACACAGTTACCTACATATATTGATCTCTACGTCTCTTCACTGCTCAGAGGCTAAAACACTGTGGACAGACTTGCACAGCTTTGTCTCTCAGTCAACTTCAACCGTGTTCAGAATCTCTAGTGAATGCTCAAGATAAGGTGTGTTTATATCTATGTGCCCTTGACTGCTTACTTTAATGCCTTTATCCGGGATTAAACTGTTTGTAATAGGTTGTCTATGGGTGTAATGCTGCCTTAATGGCCTGCAAGCCTAATAAACTAGCCAAGCAGTTCGATTTTTTATTTTTAGTATTTGTAATAAATTTAGATGTGTACAGGGCATAATGTACATTTATTACATTTTTTGTATATATTGTACTGTCTTCTATAGGCTGAATAAGAAGATTAAACGAGACCTTGAAAAATTGCACCACTATCTTCTCCAACCGTCAAGGAGATGGCAAATATAGCAATGCAAATCCTCTCAACTTTTAGTTAAATTTATTTGATATTTTCTATTTTTTAGCAAGGTTTGGTTAGGTTGCTCTAATAAAATGGGTGCAAAAAATGCAATATAAGTTTGTATAAGCATATTTTTATCAAATAAAATTATGAACTTCAATCTCTTTTTTACAATTGAAATTTGAGAAATGTTTAGTTTGTCAGGTTTGAAGGCTCAGTGTGTTGAGCAGTCTGCAGTTTGCCCGCTCATCAATATCAAGAATATTTTGAAACCTAAAATTTAGATTAAGATGCACCCACAGAATACACAAAAAAATACTCATATTAGTGAGTGTATACGAGGAGAGTAATTATAATAATTTGTTACTTTAAAAAAATAATAAATTCGCTTATAAAAAATTGATGTTCCTTAAGTGGCCTGTTATTGCAGGTTTTTAGCGTCATCTCACTCCCAGGAAAGTTAGTAACTGTTATCCAGGATGTGTGTGTGTGTGTGTGTGTGTGTGTGTACTCACCTAGTTGTGGTTGCAGGGGTCGAGTCACAGCTCTTAGCCCCGAAACTTCACTGGCCGCTGCTAGGTCACTGCTTTATCATACCTCTTCTTAAAGCTATGTATGGATCCTGCCTCCACTACATCACTTCCCAGACTATTCCACTTCCTGACAATTCTGTGACTGAAGAAATACTTCCTAACATCCCTGTGATTCATCTGAGTCTTCAACTTCCAACTGTGTCCCCTTGTTGTTGTGTCCCATCTCTGGAACATCCTGTCTCTGTCCACCTTGTCGATTCTTCTCAGTATTTTATATGTTGTTATCATATCCCCCCTGTCTCTCCTGTCTTCCAGTGTTGTCAGATCGATTTCCCTTAACCTCTCCCTTAAATCACGTTAAATAATACTCCATTTTATTTTGCACAGCTTCAATAAAAATAAAAGTATTTTTATAATTTCAGTGAGGATTCAGTAATCAATCTCCTGAGAAACCACCAGCGATGAAATAAAGATTTTTTTCTATTTCATCCTCAAGTTCAACTTGTGGTGACTCACAACTTGTGGTGACTCACAACTTGTGGTGACTCACAACTTGTGGTGACTCACAACTTGTGGTGACTCACAACTTGTGGTGACTCACAACTTGTGGTGACTGACAGCGCTCTTGAGACCATGTTCAATCTGACATCCTCTGTGGAAGACGAGAGAGTAGTTTTGCATTAATGAGGCAGCGCTAAACCCGTAAAAAAACATACAGCACCAGAGGAAAAAAGAGACAATCGCTTCCAAGGAAAGGGAGTATACATGACTGATACTTCAGACAAGATGAACAATTAGAAACATCTGAGTATCTTCATTTGTAGACGTTTCGCCCTCCAGTGGCTTTATCAGTGCAAATTCATGGACATAATGGAAAGACTGTAGAATTATATACGAAAGACGAGGTTATCAGTCCCTCAACCTTGGAGGTGATGATGATGAGAGGTTATCAGTCCCTCACCCTTGGAGGAGGTGATGATGAGAGGTTATCAGTCCCTCAACCTTGAAGGTGATGATGAGAGGTTATCAGTCCCTCACCCTTGGAGGAGGTGATGATAAGAGGTTATCAGACCCTCAACCTTGGAGGAGGTGATGATGAGAGGTTATCAGTCCCTCAACCTTGGAGGAGGTGATGATGAGAGGTTATCAGTCCCTCAACCTTGGAGGAGGTGATGATGAGAGGTTATCAGACCCTCAACCTTGGAGGAGGTGATGATGAGAGGTTATCAGTCCCTCAACCTTGGAGGAGGTGATGATGATAGGTTATCAGTCCCTCAACCTTGGAGGAGGTGATGATGAGAGGTTATCAGACCCTCAACCTTGGAGGAGATGACGAGAGGTTATCAGTCCCTCAACCTTGGAGGAGGTGATGATGAGAGGTTATCAGACCATCAACCTTGGAGGTGATGATGAGAGGTTATCAGTCCCTCAACCTTGGAGGAGGTGATGATGAGAGGTTATCAGTCCCTCAACCTTGGAGGAGGTGATGATGAGAGGTTATCAGTCCCTCAACCTTGGAGGAGGTGATGATGAGAGGTTATCAGTCCCTCAACCTTGGAGGATGATGATGTTCCAAGGAAGGGTTATCAGACCCTCAACCTTGGAGGAGATGATGAGAGGTTATCAGTTTCTCAACCTTGGAGGTGATGATGAGAGGTTATCAGTCCCTCAACCTTGGAGGAGGTGATGATGAGAGGTTATCAGTCCCTCAACCTTGGAGGTGATGATGAGAGGTTATCAGTCCCTCAACCTTGGAGGAGGTGATGATGAGAGGTTATCAGACCCTCAACCTTGGAGGGATGATGAGAGGTTATCAGTCCCTCAACCTTGGAGGAGGTGATGATGAGAGGTTATCAGACCCTCAACCTTGGAGGAGATGATGAGAGGTTATCAGTCCCTCAACCTTGGAGGAGGTGATGATGAGAGGTTATCAGACCATCAACCTTGGAGGTGATGATGAGAGGTTATCAGTCCCTCAACCTTGGAGGAGGTGATGATGAGAGGTTATCAGTCCCTCAACCTTGGAGGAGGTGATGATGAGAGGTTATCAGTCCCTCAACCTTAGAGGAGGTGATGATGAGAGGTTATCAGTCCCTCAACCTTGGAGGAGGTGATGATGAGAGGTTATCAGTCCCTCTACCTTGGAGGAGGTGATGATGAGAGGTTATCAGTCCCTCAACCTTGGAGGTGATGATGAGAGGTTGTCAGTCCCTCAACCTTGGAGGAGGTGATGATGAGAGGTTATCAGTCCCTCAACCTTGGAGGAGGTGATGATGAGAGGTTATCAGTCCCTCAACCTTGGAGGAGGTGATGATGAGAGGTTATCAGTCCCTCAACCTTGGAGGAGGTGATGATGAGAGGTTATCAGACCCTCAACCTTGGAGGAGTGATGAGAGAGTTATCAGTCCCTCAACCTTGGAGGAGATGATGAGAGGTTATCAGTCCCTCAACCTTGGAGGTGATGATGAGAGGTTATCAGTCCCGCAACCTTGGAGGAGGTGATGATGAGAGGTTATCAGTCCCTCAACCTTGGATGAGGTGATGATGAGAGGTTATCAGACCCTCAACCTTGGAGGAGATGATGAGAGGTTATCAGTCCCTCAACCTTGGAGGTGATGATGAGAGGTTATCAGTCCCTCAACCTTGGAGGATGTGATAATAAGAGGTTATCAGTCCCTCAACCTTGGAGGAGGTGATGATGAGAGGTTATCAGTCCCTCAACCTTGGAGGTGATGATGATGAGAGGTTATCAGTCCCTCAACCTTGGAGGAGGTGATGATGAGAGGTTATCAGTCCCTCAACCTTGGAGGAGGTGATGATTAGAGGTTATCAGTCCCTCAACCTTGGAGGAGGTGATGATGAGAGGTTATCAGACCATCAATCTTATAGGTGATGATAAGAGGTTATCAGTCCCTCAACCTTGGAGGAGGTGATGATGAGAGGTTATCAGTCCCTCAACCTTGGAGGAGGTGATGATGAGAGGTTATCAGACCCTCAACCTTGGAGGAGATGATGAGAGGTTATCAGTCCCTCAACCTTGGAGGTGATGATGAGAGGTTATCAGTCCCTCAACCTTGGAGGAGGTGATGATGAGAGGTTATCAGTCCCTCAACCTTGGAGGTGATGATGATGAGAGGTTATCAGTCCCTCAACCTTGGAGGTGATGATGATGAGAGGTTATCAGTCCCTCAACCATGGAGGAGGTGATGATGAGAGGTTATCAGTCCCTCAACTTTGGAGGTGATGATGATGAGAGGTTATCAGACCCTCAACCTTGGAGGAGGTGATGATGAGAGGTTATCAGTCCCTCAACCTTGGAGGAGGTGATGATGAGAGGTTATCAGTCCCTCAACCTTGGAGGAGGTGATGATGAGAGGTTATCAGTCCCTCAACCTTGGAGGAGGTGATGATGAGAGGTTATCAGTCCCTCAACCTTGGAGGAGGTGATGATGAGAGGTTATCAGACCCTCAACCTTGGAGAGTGAGAGATACACCGGAGGTGATGAGGTTATCAGTCCCTCAACCTTGGAGGTGATGATGAGAGGTTATCAGTCCCTCAACCTTGGAGGAGGTGATGATGAGAGGTTATCAGTCCCTCAACCTTGGAGGAGGTGATGATGAGAGGTTATCAGTCCCTCAACCTTGGAGGTGATGATGAGAGGTTATCAGTCCCTCAACCTTGGAGGTTGATGATGAGAGGTTATCAGTCCCTCAACCTTGGAGGAGGTGATGATGAGAGGTTATCAGTCCCTCAACCTTGAAGGAGGTGATGATGAGAGGTTATCAGTCCCTCAACCTTGAAGGAGGTGATGATGAGAGGTTATCAGTCCTCAACCTTGGAGGAGGTGATGATGAGAGGTTATCAGTCCCTCAACCTTGGAGGAGGTGATGATGAGAGGTTATCAGTCCCTCAACCTTGGAGGAGGTGATGATGAGAGGTTATCAGTCCCTCAACCTTGGAGGAGGTGATGATGAGAGGTTATCAGTCCCTCAACCTTGGAGGTGATGATGATGAGAGGTTATCAGTCCTCAACCTTGGAGGTGATGAGCACCAGACTGATAACGTCGCCTTGTGTTGATAAGTCTACAATCTTTCCATTGGATGTTGAAACGTCTAATTAAGACACCAAGATGTTGCATATGTGTCCAGTTCTTCATCAAAGGGAGTATAACTCACATTCTTAGGATCAAGAGCTCTTAACAGACATGAAAGCGAAGAGCGGCAGCAAGAGCAGCAATTATCAGAGTGACCAGCGCACTGCCACTTGAGTGACCAGCGCACTGCCACTTGAGTGACCAGCGCACTGCCACCTGAGTGACCAGCGCACTGCCACCTGAGTGACCAGCGCACTGCCACCTGAGTGACCAGCGCACTGCCACTTGAGTGACCAGCGCACTGCCACCTGAGTGACCAGCGCACTGCCACCTGAGTGACCAGCGCACTGCCACCTGTGTTAGATAACTCAGTTTCCCAGGACACGAGATGTTGCAGCTAATACAGAGATAACTCCATTGTCCTCTTGATTAGGACACCAAACACGCTCCTGGGAGTACATTAAAGTGAAGTTACTTGTACACAATGATATAATGATCCCATGGTAGTCAGGTTAATAAAATGGAACCATGGTAGTCAGGTTAACCATATAGTGCCATGGTAGACGGGTTAACTTTATGGTGCAATGGGTGTCTGATTACCGTTATGTGCGATGGTAGTAAATTAATATTATAGAGAATTGGTACTCAGTTTGAAATTATGGCACCATAAAACTTAATAAATGAATATTATGACCCAAAGTACTCAGGTTAACATTATGTTCCCCTGGTTAATATTAAAGTGACACTGTACTAAGGTTAACATTAAGGTAACATAGTACTAAGAGTAAAATTTTGACACTCAAATGGATAAGGAACTCTTTAAAAACAAATATTTCACCTACTATGGGGCCATTTGCGTCAATGTTTCGAGTGATACCAATCTAGCTGCAGGAGAGACTTCTCAGGTAAGCAGGCCTGCTTCTAGTGCTATATCTAGTATAAAAGTATTATGTGAGGTTACACCAGAATCTCCAGACGTTTCAGACCCTCAGATGGAGGTATTTTCTGTAGGTGCCTTGCTGCTTCCAACCTCATCCTTAGGGGATGGAAACAGTACTTACACTCTGTTAGGCATTGGTGTATTTCCGGTGTCAGAACCTACCTACAGCAATATGGACTTTACGCTCATTCGTCAGCTAGGATTCCAGTGCGATGGTTATGAGAGTGGAGTGTGGAGAAAATTCTCCAAAGGGTGGGTATGCGCCCTTACTACCCTTGGTAAGGGCCCTCACCCTTTCTGCCCTTAGGAAAGGGCCAGAGGAGGCGCGTCTGGCTGAGAAAAACAATTTAATTCAAGCCAGATGTACTGTCAACAGTGTGTGAAGAATTGTGCTGACCACAGCACCACGAGGCACCTCGTGGCACCACATGGCTGCACGAGGCACGAGCCACAAGGCAGCATGAGGGCAGATTGAATTTGGCCACCGCAAGAACGGGTCATACGACTCTAGGGGTCATGCGCGCGAGGCGACGTAAATCAACCTAGACATTACTCGTCGCGTCCGTTAATCTCCACTAACGTCGGGAAATAAGATAAGAACTCTGTTCCAGCGCGTTTAGTGAATAAATCAACATTGCAGTATATTCAGAAGGTGCGCAGCTTACTGCAAAAGAGAAAGTAGAGACAATCGCAAGTGAACTCCATCGAAACAAGACGGATTCTTCAGCGGCATTCTACAATCAAGACAGCATTTCCGCCGTATATGGTGGAGCCAACACCATCGCTCAAAGTTACACGAGCAAGGTAAGAATTTGATGTTCTGGTCATATAGGGGACTGCGCAGTTCTTGTAGTCAAGAACATTCAAATTTTTACCTATTGACGGCGGTTATGCGTGGACTTTTTAGTCCAAAACAGTGAGTAAAACGCCTTTCAGTCCATCTAAGATTGAAAATTGGACATACGCTCTTTTGGGGCAATATATTATAATCCCTTGATGTTTATCTTACAGCCCTGTGGAGAGTGAGGCCATAGATGTTTCCCTTGTGTAGGAGTCGGGGATGGCTGCGACTTCTTGGATTCATCAAGAAGATAAGTAACATACAGTCCATGTTATCGTTGAAGCCCAACCTCCACATATTGGTCCTTACGAACCGGAGGTTTGTTCATTACGAACCGGAAGTTTGGTCATTACGAATCGAACGTTGATCGTATTCGAACCAGGAGAGTGGCCACATGGTGGTCCAGAGACTTATACTACAGTGTATAAATGTCTACGATCCAAGGTCCTTCGAGAAAAGCTGTAAAACTATTGTTTTTACAAAAGAAACCAGAATATATGGGTCCCTACTCTCAATCAAAGAGCATGGGAAGCTCTCGCGAGGCATAGAAAACGCGAGCCGGCAGGCGCTCACCCGACACCCAGGAAGAAAACGGTTGTCGGGTCACCCAAGTGAGGGACAGTACTTCTGGGGGGCCACTCCCCCACTACCCCACTCACCCACGCGGGAGCAACACTTCAATTTCTGCTTAAGTCAGCAGAGAAGCAGATTGACTGGCACACAGCTGGTCTGTGAATGTGTATAGTATAAACAGTTTATATATACACACAGTGTTTATAATGTTTATAGACACAAATTAAGAGAAGAAACTGTGTATTATGTTTGTCTCTTATATAATATAGGAAGTGATATTAAGTTTAAACTTTCTTATTAATTAACATTGTAACAGTGACATATGTATGTATATAAACATTGAATATATATGTGTAATGTGTATACAGTGAAATATCATGTGTGAAGTGACGTCAAAGCTGAGACAGCAGTTCAGGACATAAACAAACCTTCGTGTTGTTTGTCCATATGTACTCTGACCTTGAAATACACGGTTAGTGGGTCAGTAGTGTACACATTCGTCGCCCAGCTCTCGCCGCAGCAGGTTGTCTGGTGCTGGCCTCTGAGGTGACAACAGAGACCTTGGATATTTTCACTACAAAATGGCGACGGCGTTCAGACGGAGGATAAACACTGTATGTGTTGAGTTGGTAAAGGGCTGTGTACCCTTACGGCAGCTGTTATCTTGCCCACCGTTCTCGAGACGTTTATGGATTAGATAATGAGGACATCTATGGAATTGCGCTCAATGGAAGTACAAGAATCTTCGTGAAACTGTCGTCCACCGGCGTTTATGAGAGGTTGGTGGAGAAATATGAGGAAGTATGCATGCCTATCAATGCTACCTTGGAAGTGAAACTCAAAGATGTTTCTAAGCACTATACATATGTCAAAATTGAATTTGCCGTTCGAAGCGGATGAGCAAGACATCAGGCATGTTTTCAAGGATTATGGAGTCATCCACTATGCAACGATGGGACGATGGACTGAAGGAATCTATGAGGGATTCCCGGAAGGTTCCTTTACCCTCAAGATGACCCTGAGGCGGGCCATACCGTCTTTTGTGGTCTTGGAGGAGTTTAGAACTCAAGTTTATGTGACCTATGCAGGTCAAAGACGGACATGCAGACTCTGTGGTTCCTATGGACATATTGCTGCAGAGTGTGACAGGAGGCAGGGACAGCAATATGGTACAAGGAATGTGGTGAATGTTACGGAAGTGGAGCCTACTGTACGGGTTGAGGAAGTGGTAGTGGCGCCCAAAGGCACATGGAGTAGAGATTGTGAAAGGCCCGGAGGAGATATGTCGACTTTGCCAACTGTGTCGCAGGACACAGCGGTGCTGGAGACAGCAGTACAGAGGAGTGCTGTAGATTTGGAAGATGCTGCATTACCGGAGGAATTGCGGGGATTTTTGGATACTCCCCAGGATGGGGGAGTTTTGGAAGCCAGTGAGGCTGCAGTGAAGTTAATGGGTGCTGAGGGGGGGGTGTTGGGTGATGGGGCTGAGTCAAGCTGTTTGGATATACAGGAGGTGCAGGTAACAGTGCACAGGGAGGATAGTGGGTCGAACATGGATATTAGTTCTGAATCACGGAAGCGATCCATGGTAGTGTCAGATGACGAAGTCCTGACGCCTGGCCAAAAGTCAGGCAAGAAGATATGGGTGGAGGCACCACAAACGGGACAAGGGGGGGTGCAGAGGGCAGAAAAGGTAAAGGGTGTGCAGGACAACAGTAAGGTTACTGAAGCCCAGAAAAGCACGAAGCAGAAAGTATGTAAGTCAAAGGAAAGCCACCTCTATCTTATTCAAGTGTATCTCGTTTAACGTGAATGGTCTGAAGGCCGAGGTTAAGAGGAAATGGGTTGAGGTGACTTTGACGGTATGCGGTGGACATAGGCTTCACAGGAGCACAATTTCAGGTATGGTAGAGATTTGTTGTTGCAAGGGTATAAAGTGTATGCGGGTAGCTCGGAAGCTTCAAGGGAGGGGTTGTGGTAGTAGTGAGGGAGTCCAGTCCCTTTCAGTTGTTGACTTGGGAGGAGGGAGGGGAGGGAGGATAGTCAGAGTTCATGGGGTATGGGGGTGAGAGTTACTTTCATGGGAGTATATATGCCAGCTGTAAGAAATAAACGGATTAAGGAGGATTTTGTGAGGGATCATTTAGTTTATTTCATGGGAGGTTTAGCTGAGGTTATGATAATTGGGGGCGACTGGAACTGTGTAATTAGGAAGAAGGATGTTGAACCCCGTGAAGCTGGGTGTGTCTTAAGTATTTTGAAAGATGTGTTGGGGAGTGCAGGGATGGTTGATGTGGTGGGGGGGTGGGGTGTGGATCATCCGACGGGATACGCTGCACGCTTGGACAGAGTTTATGTGTCACGGGTGGTAACGGTGGGGAGATTGGGTATGTAGACGTGGGCTTTTCAGATCATAGGGGTGTATTGGTGGAGGTAGGATGGGAGGGGAAAGGTGAAATGGTACCCGGTTATTGGAAACTCAATGTGAAGCTTTTGGGGGTGAGGAGGGAAGGGATGCTTTTGAAGAATGGTGGGAGAAAGTATGGGACAAAGGGAAGCTGGAGAAAGATGTACTAAAATGGTGGGAGCAATGTGCTGAAACCGGGCATTAGAGACTTTTTTAAGGTAAGGGGAAGAGAGGAAAAGCAATGGAAATATGGTTTACAGAAGTATTTGGAGGGGCTGCTTGAGCTTTGTTATGAGAGAGGAAGGAGCACACAGGTGGAAGAGGTGGGAGTTATAAAGGGGCAGTTGCGAGAGATACAAAACGAGCGGTTCAATGCGATACGTTTGCATGAGGTATGGACGATGTCTTGTGGGGCGACAAGCCTTCGACAACTGTTTTGCGGTCATTTCGGCAGAGGAGGACGGGTATGACGGTGATGGGGCTGGAGGTAGATGAGGATGTGGAAGGATACGTCCGGGGACAGAAGATGAAATCGACTGAGGCTATGAGTCTATTTTTGGCTCAGAGGTTTAAGCAATACTTGCAAAAGGGTGTGGGTGGAGGAGGGAGAAGGAGTCATTGTAGATGGTATACGACAGGTGTTGGGAGACGAAGATAGGACCGGCATGGAAGGGGTATAAGTGAAGAAGAGGTGTGGCTGGCTGTGAAAAGCATGAGTTTGAGGAAAGCGCCGGGTCTGGATGGGATACCGAACGACTTTTATATGGAGCATTGGGGTGTAATAAGAGAGTGTCTGGTACGATTAATGAATTGTATGAAAGAGACTGGGTGTTTGGGAACAACTCAGCGCACGGGGGGTTTTAGTATTAGTTAAAAAGAGGAGGCAGGAAATCAATTAGTGATTATAGGGGCTTGTCCATGATGTGTGCTGACTATAAAATTTTTGCTAAGGTGCTAGGGAATAGGATGAAGAGGGTTTTAGAGAGGGTGATTGAGGCTGGGCAATATGGTATACCTGGACGGAGTATGAATCAGGGGCATGCAAGGATACGGACTTCATTGAAAACAGTATGGGGGTGGTGGCTGGCTTTAGATTGGAAGGCTGCGATGATAGTGTTGACAGAGAAATGTTGTGGATGATAATGAGAAAGCAAGGTTTTGGTGATGAGATAGTTGAATGGGCTAGTTGTTGTATAAGGATGGAGTGTGAGGGTACAAGTAAATGGTTTGGTGGGTAGGGAAGTGCGAATGGAGAAGAGTTTGCGGCAGGGTGCCCCTTGTCGCAGATCCTTTTGCGTGCTTGCAGAACCCGCTGTACAGCCTGATTGAGGTGGGAGTAGGGAGGGAAAAGAGGTTCTGGAGCATGGGTCTGGCATTGTGGGATATGTGGATGACACAACTGTGTTGGTCGGGGTGAGGAGGGTCTAAGAAACGGGCGGATTCTTGAGATTTTGGGCAGGGCGACGGTTTAGCCATTAATACTACTAAGTCTAAGGTGTTGGAGGTGGGTTCATGGGTGGGGGTGGCATGGGAAGAGTTTTGGATGGACTGTCGTAGGAGGGTAAAGATCTGTGGTGTTATTTTTATGGAAGATGTCTGTGAGGCCTGGGAGTGAATGCTGAGGAGGTTGTGGGGTGGCTTTAAGGAGGATGGGAGGGTGGAGAACGGGGAGTTAACATTACAGCAAAGGGTGGTAGTGGTTAATACATTAGTGTATAGTGTTATGGTATGTGGCGGTGGTTTTCCTGTGTTGAGTGGGGATGTGCTAGAATTGGAAAGAAAGGTTTTGAGATTTGTGTGGGTTTTGGAAAGCATTGGTTAAATAAGGAGGTTGTTATGACAAGGCGGGGTTTGGGGGTCTGGGGCTCATAAACATTAGGAGTCATCTTATGGGCATGTATGTAAGTATTGCTATCTACGGAAAGGGGGGACCGGGGAAGAAGGGTGGAAAGGGTTAGAATGAATTGACACGGTGGTGGAGGGGAAGGACTTGTTGAAGTGTGGTGATATGTTGAGAAGCATTTTGGCAGTGAGGGACCCTCGGAGTGTTACAGCAAGGCAATGGGGAGGTTGGGAAGGGTGCTGATGTGGTGGTAGGGGAGGCAGTGTTCCCAGTATATAACTGGAGGGGAATATGGGGTTGGTTGCGAGGTTTGGGCTGAAGACGAGGGTGAGAGAGGTGGTATACAGGTTTTTGCATGGGGTAGTTGCATCAAGGGCAGTGCTATATAAAATGGGGTTGGCAGTGACGCCATTTTGTGATAGGTGTGGTGATGAGAGGATACTGCATACCATGCTGTATATTTTTGAAAGCTTAGGGAGACTTAGGGAATGGTTGGGAGGGTGATCTGTTTGATGGGGGAAAGGAATAAATGCTTTGAGGGTGCTGAGTTTAGATATTGGTGGGGTGCATGAGGATGTAAGGAGAGCACCATGTATGTGGCAGTTGATTACGTGTATGTTTCATGGATTTTGCGGGGGAACAGGGAGGAGTCCGAGTAAAGGCTATGGCGCTCATGTATAGAACAAAATGCAGGAATAGGTTGTTGTATGGTGCAGGGTGGGATAGGTTTTTCCTGACAGTTACAGAAGTATGACAGTGGGCAGACTTTTAGAAGTGGGAGGAGTGGGAGGGAGAGAGGGTGAAGCTGAAAGTGACTGGACCTCGAAGGGGGATTTTTGTGTGTGTGGGCGTATGTGCTTTCTTATATTGAAAGAGAATGACGGATATGTGTGTGGGGGGAATGATTGTGACGGAGAACTTACTTGGATGCCCTGGTTTTTGGGGCGCGAGGATGGACCTTTAAATTTTGTAAGTATATGGTTTGAAAGTGTGTGTTACTGATCAAGGACTTCTGACGGGGAGGGGAGGGGATTAATGGGATTTTTTTGGGAAATATAGAGGTGGCTTTCCTAGTTTTGTGTAATAACTGTATAAGGTAAACATGGCATGTTGGTCAAGACAGTGGCCGGTTGGTCATGTTATTATGTAGACAATGTATATAGGATGATGTTATATTTTTTTTTTTTTAGTCACGTGATAAAAGTGACTTAGTGGTTCCTTTTATGACATGTAATGTACGGTCAAATGAGTTTAGACATGTACTTTGTTGTAGACATGGAGAGACATAATAACCTGTTATGTCTTAATGTTCTAAGGTTGTTTGAATATTCAAAGTTAAGGGGAGACAGGAGGGGTAACAGTAGGGCCTGAAATTTAATTTGAGGTATCTATTTAGAAATGCAGGATAAATAATCTGCACTTTATAGTAATGTATACTGTTTTTGTCTCTGGTTTGGTATGGAGAAACAGGAGAACTGGAGTAATCCTGGCACGTTTGGTGTCCTATGTGTTATTTTTTGTTACTACACATGTGTGTTGGTATGTGTAGGTATGGAAAAATATAAAAGCTGTACAATATGTAGGGTGCTTTGGGTGGGTTGTGGGTGGGGGATTATGAGGGTACATCTAGGAAGTTACCCTGGAGGAGGTTTAGATTTTCATGTACTGTTTTGTATTAATGAGTGTTGTTGCATATATAGGCTTGTTTAGTTCAGGTGTAATGGAGGTGGATTGTAAAGAAATGTGCTGATTTTTATTATGTTCAGAGGTGTGGTTCTTGGTATGTATAATGTTAAGATTGATACAATTGCAACTTATGTATAATGTGTTTTTTTAATAAAAAAAAAAAAAAAAAAGTGTGCTGACGCAGTCAAAACAAACTCAGCTGGAGTTTTTAAACACTCTAAGTGTGCTGTTAGTCATTATACAAGCAAGATGTCGTCATTAACCACAAAATTCAGCACGTTACAGACGAAAATTACTCAATTGGAGCAATTAATTTCAGTCTGTATAGGTTTAATCCAAGACACAAATATAGACTATGATCAGTTGGAAATTAAATCTCAATTATTTAATAAACGTCTGGAAATCATTAATTCAGGCTACGAGATATACGAAAAAGAATTTCTAGATTCCAATCCGACAAAGGAAGAAATTAAAAGTGTCTTGGATGCCTTTAGTGGACAACAATTAAGGTGGACAGGAATACAGGCTATCTGCCGCAAAACTTTGTCACAGAGACCTACAGCCAGTGGTCAGCAGACACCTGTCTCCACACCTGTCCACACACCTGCGACACCTGTCACACCTGGTGTTAGTTTACCAACTCTTCCTAAATTGGCTATGCCTATTTTTGAAGGTAATGATTATGAAGAGTTCATTAGTGGGTTTAATTCTTTAGTGAATTCACGTACTGACATAGATGAGATTGCTAAGTTCAATTATCTCAGATATCTCGTGAAAGGTGAACCCTATGAACTGATTAAATCATTTCCGGTGGTCAAAGCAATTATGCTCTAGCCTTACGTGTCTTAGCAGATAATTATCTTGATGCTGACAAATCCAGGGTTAGACCCTTAAGGTAGGCGCGGTGCGCGAGAAAATTTTTCCAAAAAAATATTGAAAATTGAGTTAAACATATTGAAAAATAGAGTAACTCTCTGGCTACACAATGGTACAAGAATCATTGTTCTACGACATTCCTACAAGGAATTATGATCGTTTATAACACATATGGTGACGCCAACAACCGAAGTAGGCCGGCTGACAGTTCGTGAATTTTCGTATTTTTTTTCCCGATATTTTTCTTTAATTTCTTTGTATTCTTACTTATTATTATTATTATTATTATTATGTAATAATTGACGATTTGGCATCATAACAGAGTGGGCGGAGCTTATAAGAAGAATTCCAGCCAATCAGGAACATTTGATTGCGTCAGCAGAAATTCCTGACTCAGGATAGCTGGGAAATATGCTTCATTATAACGCTATTATCAATACTACGGCTTTTATATCTATCACAATTGATCTATTATGACATAATAGGCAATATAAATAACAAATAACCATAGTAAATACTCCAGAATGAATAATATGGGCATAATATGATCGCCGCCTGGCACCGCCTCCATATTATCATAGTATATCCCTGGTGGGTGTTCCAGGGTGGTTCCATTTTCATTCTAGGGAACTTGTATTAAAGAAAACGAACAGGGCTAACTATGATATACACTCGTAATGCAAGATAAAGCTGAGAAAATGCTATTTTGCTCCGGGAAAATTTTTTTTTTTCCTTCGCGCGACCTTCCGGGCGGATTATCTCAGAAGTAAGTTATTCATCTATATATTGACCTGCAAACGGTAATAATCTATAGGAATGAAATGAAACTCACAGACAACATAAAAGAAAGGTTGTATTAATTAATACTGATTTGCTTTTGAGATATCGTAATTAGGTTTTGATTTATGTGAGGTTAAATGTCAGATATTTTTCAACATGTAAAAAAAACACAAACTTTTTTTTTTTAGCATGAAGATAGGGATAAATTGAGAAAGATAATCACAACAATTTCAGATTAGCATTGTTTATGCATGTAGGTGAAGCCATAACAGCTTCAACAAGTCCCACTATGACTACAGAACTTATTATATGTGATGTTTGGTAAAATTGATAAATATTTTTTTCTCAGTTGTTTGTTGCGATCTTTTGAAAACTGATACAAGTCACTTACAAAGGTGCTTCTTGTATAAAAAAATGAACGAAAATCGAATAAAAATAAAAAAATAAAAATTAGATCGTAGTGGCCCCTTATATCAGTTGAAACCACCCAAACATTGTCTTTCAGACTTACAGTCATTTAGAAAACACACTAGACAATAGTCTTAGAACTCTAGGAGTTAAATATGACCTAAGGCAATGTGATTGGTTTATAGTGGTATTATACAAGATAAACTGTCAACACAAACCATTGAACGTTTAAATATTATGTTCAATAAACGCTATTTCACTTGTGAAGAAATTAGCAAGGGTTTACAAACAATAGTCTCATGCATGCAAGCAACGAGACAAGATGAAAAATCCACCAATCCGTTGTGGATAATAAACTTCAACTCAGTACAAAAGAGGTACCTACTCCCACTAAACCACAAATGGAAAACCCATGTAGGCACTTATCAAGCTGTGAACACAACAGACAGTAAACAGACTGTCACACATAAACGTACTCCAAAATGTGTACTTTGATGGAACACATTGGGCACAGTATTGCATTCAAACACACCCAATGGAGGCACGGGAAACAACGTGCTCAACAGCTGAAAAGGTGCATTAAGTGTTTAGGAACACAAGGGAGGTAAATGCTCACTCACTGAAGAAGTGTTTTAAATGCAAGGAATGCATCATACAGATTATGTCCAAGCACTTATGTTGAACAAACCGACTTCCACAGAGTCAGGAAGTCAACAAACAACAGCATTAAATGTGAGAGATAAGTCTAAATCGACTGCTCTCCCAATAACAGTAGAGTTATCAACATAAATTACACAAAACCAAGGTGCTAACACTATTTGATCAAGGATCACAAAGGTCTTCATAAGACGAACAGTGTTGCAAAAAACTGAATAAACAACCCCATGCCAAAAATACATTAGAAATAGCTGATTTTTCCAAAGTTCTGTAACCAGAAATATGACCCAGCCAGATTCACTGTTGGTCTAGGTAACAGGAAAAAGACAGTGAAGCTGTGGTAGTCGATGATTTGCCTAAGTCAGTGCAGATCCGGGAATAAGATACAGTTGCAGCACTGAAAACGGCCAAGGTCAAGTTAGCCTGTTCTGACATACAGACGGACACAATTAGTCAATTGATTTAATCATTGGAAGTGATTACTATCATGTTTTGTGGAAAATATAGTAAGTAAACATGATGTTCACTTGTTGAAAACAGCTGGAGGCCATATGATATGTGGTCCAATTCTCTCAAAGGGAAAGAAGCTGAAATTGATTCAGTATAGAAAATGTACTATTACAAGAATAATCTTATCATACCACAACAAAAATATCATTACTGGAAGAAATGAATGAACCAGTTGATAAGTTGTGGGATTTAGATGCGATAGGTATAGATGTAAATAAACCAAGCCCACAGGAGTCTGAGACTTATAACCAATATTTGGACACCTGTCAAATATGAAGATGGACAGTATTGGGTTAGGTTACCATGGAAATTAAATCCACCACATCTACCTAGCAATTATCGCATGGCTTTCGGACAAATGAAAGCACAAATACATGAGCTCAGGAAGAATCCAGAGCTGCTGACTGTCTATGATAATATCATACAAGAACAGTTAGACAATAAATTCATTGAGGAAATAGTCGAAGATAAGTTGAAGACAGATGTTCATTATCTACCGCACCACGGAGTCAGGAAAAATTTGAAACCACTCACTACGTTTGTATACAATTGCAGCGAAGTGCAAATAAAGATGGCAACCCTTAATGACTGTCTGATGACTGGACCCTCACTAACTGAGAAGTTTGGAGACGCTGCTTATGAAATTTCGCACAAACCATATGCCACACGGCTGATATTTCCAAAGCTTTTTAAGAGTAGGACTACAAGAAATAGATAGAGATTATACTGATTCTTGTGCCAGAAAATCCACATGATCCTCAAAGATCTGTGAAAACTTATCGTTTCAAGTCAGTATTTTTTGCAACATCCTCTCCATTCTTACTAGGCTTACTCTTAATACATTTGAAGAAAACTCTGAAGTCCTTTCAAAGAAATCTTAAAGAAAAGTTTCTATGTGGACAACTTTCAAGGTACTGTGAATAAAGAGGAAGATTTGAAACCTTATACAGAGAAGCTAACAAGGAGATGAAAGAAGCAAATATGCCTCAAGGATGTGGAATACTAATTCAAATAAATTAAGGGAACTTATCAAAGAAGATTTCCCTGAAGCTGAAATTCCTGAATGCAACAACATGCTTGGACTTAATTGGAATACACAGGAAGACACTTTGAGTCTCAAAAGGATGAACAATAAATCAAGCAGTACACTCACTAAACGTAGTTTACTGTCAGAGGTATCACAAATGTTTTGATCCTCTAGGACTCGTCTCACCAATTACCATAAAAGGTAAAATGCTTGTACAAGATGCATGGAAGCTCAAAATAGGTTGGGATGAGAACTTGCCTCAAGAAATGAGTCCAGAATGGGATGAAATATCCAAGGAGTTTAAACAACTTCATCAAATTAAATTTCCAGACAAATAGGTCAAGAGGGAAACATGACACATTACATGTGTTCTGTGATGCGTCAACCAGGAGGTTATGGGGTGTGCTTTTCAAGGGGGTAACGCTGAAGGAAATTTAATTACTTAAAGGCCAGGGTTGCACCCTTGAAGGTCAGAAAAGTACCACAATTGGAACTGACAGCACTCATTAGGTACAAAATTAGCTGTCTATCTCAACCCAAAGACTTGGTCATCTCACTATTGAAAAAAACAGATCTGGAGGACAATAAAACAGTTCTCCAGTGGTTAAAAATAAAAGGTGGGGTCTATGTACAGAAAGAGTAGCAGAAATAAGAGAGATGCAGAGAGACTATCTCTTTTCCACGTCTCTACACAAAGAATCCATGACATGTTGGGACGTGGTGTCCCACCCAAAAAACTTTGTGGATACAGTTTGCCTTTCCCCGGACCAACTGGTAGAAAATAACTGGCCACAGCAAAAAAAACACATTATGCCAGAAGAAACAGTCTGTTTGAACACCGCAGAAATAATTGTTTAAAACGAACACAAAAGAAATAGTCATTGATGGATCTAAATTCTCATCATTGGGAAACTTTAAGAGTTACAGCTCTTGTCTTTAAATTCATTAAAGTTAAAAACCAATTATGAATTACCAGAACCCATTAAATACTGGGTAAAGTTAATACAGAAAGATGTTTTCTCTACAGAGTATAAATTTCAAACCCCAGGATAAAAACCCAAAGAAACCTGATATGATTAATTTTTAGGACTTTATCTCGACTCAAAAAAATTATAAGATATGGAGAAGAATTCATAATTCTTCACTACCTAAGAAACAATACATCCAGTATTGATCCCCAAGAATCATTGGCTAACAAGACCGATTATTCAGAATGCCCACAGTAACGTGTTACATGGTGGGAGTTTACATCATGTCATATACGTCAATTACTGGAAACCTCAAGGCCCACAAAGTGGGGGAAGAAACAAAATGAGACTGTTACTTGTTCATTATGATATGCAGGGGATGTCAGTATCCAGGGGCCACCTCCATACCCTTCCCGAAATATGTCATGTCACTCCATTTGAGGTGACAGGGGGAGATTACACTGGACCAATAATTTTAACTAAAACAGTTGACAAAGTTCCTATAAAGGTGTACATCTGTTTGTTCACCTGTGCTCAAACTAGATCAAAACACCCTAGTAGCCACAGATATGTCTCCCGAAACCTTTATCAAATTATTTAGAAGGTTTGCGGAAAAGGGATGCCCCAAATGATGATATCAGACAATAAACAATTTTGTTGCTGGGGCACTAAACAAGATTTTGAGCAGCCTGAAGACAAAGATGCTGAATCAACGCAATTGTCGTTGGAGATTCATTCCTCCTAAATCCCCATGGCACGGGGATTTTACGAAAGAATGATAGGATTGTAAACGTTGTTTAAGGAAGACTTTCATCGTGGAAATCGACTTGAAGAATTTCGTACGGTGTAACTGAAAAGAAAATAGAGTCAACAACAGACCTTAACGTATTTCCGATGATCTGGACAATTTAGAAGTGTTAAGTCCATCTCATTTACTACATGGAGGGCCGAACCTGTTCCTCCCATGAATGAAAAGAAATCATAGAGGATCCTACCATTTCGAACCTAACAACCCCGAGTAAATTCAAACACCTTAATAAAGTGTTTGGGAAGCTGGGAGAAAATTTGGCGAGAAGACTATCTCACCTCATTGAGAGAACACTTCTTTGGCTGGTGTTCCAGAAAATTATAAGTCCTTAAGACCTACATAGTGATTATTAAAATGATGGTCCGGGTCCCATTGGCCTCTTGGAAAAATTTGACCATAACCTGATGAAATGGAATCATCAGGACAGTTGATGTTTTGAGCAAAGGTGTAGTGAATAAGCGTACAATAGATAAATTAGTGCCGTTAGAATTACACAGTGTTGAAAAAAAAATTAAAATTAGTGATTCTCCAGAAACCCACAGACTGAAGCTGTTGAAAAGACAAGCGGGTGATGGCAGTGAGAAAATCAAATTAATGTTCCCATGAGTAGTTCGCTTTAAGTGAATTTTCGCTGCCCCCAGTGTGGAGAAAATTTCGGGGTTATGCGCCCTTACTACCCTTGGTAAGGGCCCCCACCCTTTCTCCCCCAGGAAAGGGCCAGAGGAGGCGCCGGGCCCAAAAAAACAATTTAATTCAAGCCAGATGTACTGCCAACAGTGTGTCAAGAATTGTGCTGACCACAGCACCACGAGGCACCTGGGGGACCACGGTGCACGAGGCACGGACAAGCAGCATGAGGGGATTGAATTTGGCCCGAGAACGGGTCATACGACTCTAGGGGTCATGCGGCCGAGGGACGTAAATCAACATAGACATTACTCGTACGCGTCCGAATCTCCACTAACGTCGGAAAAAGATAAGAACTCTATTCCAGCGCGTTTAGTGAATAACATCAACATTGCAGTATATTCAGAAGGGGGAAACTTCTTTGCAAAAAAAGAAAAGAAATCGCAAGTGAACTCCATCGAAAAAAGGGCAGTTCTTCAGCGGCATTCTACAATCAAATTGTTTCCTGCTATATGGGGAGCCAACACCATCGCTCAAAGTTACTCGAGCAAGGTAAGAATTTGATGTTCTGGCCCTATAGGGACTGCGCAGTTCTTGTAGTCAAGAACATTCAAATTTTCATTGACGGGGTTATGGGGACTTTTAGTCCAAAACCCCGTGAAAATAAACCCTTTAGTCCATCTAAGATTGAAAATTGGACATACACTCCTTTGGGGGAAAAAAATCCCTTGTTTATCTTACAGCCCGTGGAAGGAGGCCATAGATGTTTCCCTTTGTAGGAGTCAGGAGGCTGCGACTTCTTGGGTTCTAAGAAGATAAGTAACAACAGTCCAATTATCGTTGAAACCCAACCTCCACATGGAGTGTGAATACCGCCAGTCTTAAAAAACCGTGCAACTTGTAGATGACATTCATTCTGAATGCGTTGACCGTTTTCTGGAATAAAAATGATGGAGTTCCCGAGAGTGAGAAATTATTAGTTTGGGAGATGAGGATTCTTTGGGCTGGGGAAAATAGGGTGAAAGCACTGTGCTTGAACTATTTCCAGTGTGTGCTGTAACCAGACATGTCAAAAAAAAAGTTTCTCTGCTTCCCACTTAATTTGTTACAACTTGGGATTCAACCTAGAATTTCCTTTCCTGGAGTCTGGTGGGTATATGGCAACCCTGAACCTTTTCATTTCCGGTTTTTTACTAAGGAGAAACTTTTTAACCAAATGTTTCACTTTTTAATAAAATACCTAATGAACAATATTATCTCACAGGAAATTTTGAAGGATGGAGGAGAAAGAGCTGTCCAAATGGCTCTACAGAATTTTTATGTGGACATTTTATTTATCCCATGAAATCTCGGAGGATATTTAGGCAATGAAAAACCGTGTTTAAATTTTCCAAAAAATTTTTATTTCTCAGATTTGGGGTTTTTTAAGGGTAGGGAAATCTTTCAAAAAAAGGGTTTTTAAGGGTTCCCCCCCAAAAATCACTAAATTTGGAAGAGTTTTTTAAAAGATGACGCCCGTGTGGCCCCCTTCAGAGAATGGTGGAATTTGAACTTAGGTCTAAAGAAAATTCAGACTCTAAAAGGGGGTTTGGGAAACGATTTATAAGGGAAGGGGGAAATAAACCCCGGTATTAAGCTGCCCCCCAAAACCAACACCACTATGGATGAGTTTTTTTAATTTTGGCTAGGGGTTTTTGCTGTGTTGACCTTTTTCCCCAAAAAATTCCCTTTTGGAAGAGCATTTATGAAAAAATTTTTCAGAAAAAATAAACAATGCTGTTTGTTTATTGCTCGTAATGCATAAGGCCCCGGGAAGGGGGAAATGTCCGTTTTTTTGTTGTCATGCAAGAAGCTTTCCCAAAAATAACTATGCTATAACCCTTTTTAATTGGTCTGGGGGCCCCCTGAAGGTCACTAAGCATTTTAAATTTTCTTTTAACCCCGGGTGGTTAATAGTAATGCTCTTCCCCCATTTGGCATAAGAGAACCTGTACACAAGCCAGACCGAGGGAAAAAAACTGTTCCAAAAGGCAGTGCCATTTTTGGATGTTGGTGATGTGATTTTGGCCCCCAGTCTTTTCCGGGGAATGTTTTAAAGGAAAATTCTTTTGGGTCATGCATAGGGATAAAAAAACTTTTTGGCCCCCAAATTTACAATAAACCCTGGGCAAACTTAAAATTTTTAAAATCAAACGCTTGAAGAAGTATTTTTCACATAGTTGGGGGAAAAGGGTTTTAAATGGGGGAAACCAGTGGGGGGAAATGGGGAACCCATTTTTTGGGCATTGAAAAGGGGCCCGTTAAAGAGACCCATTTAAGTGAAAGGCCTCAGAAAAAGGAAAAAATTTGGGGAGGTTTTTCACTTTCTTGAATTTTGCAGTTTTTTGGGAAGGGCACCCATATAGTGAAAATCAAAAAAAAGTCGAGGAAGTTACCTTTTTACTGGCCCCTTTTTAAATTTTAACCCAAAGAAGGTATTTATGGACATAGGGGAAGTTTTTTTAAAAAATTTTAGGGAAAATTGGAGTCAGTGGCCATCACCTTATTTATGGTTCCCAAAGCTGGGGGGGCCATGATAATGTGTTAGCCTGGTAAATTTTTGAAAATAAAGTTGATTCCCCATTCTTTTAAATGGATGTCACTGACATGGGAGGAGAGATAAGTAGAACCCAAAAAATTGGGGCTTGGAGAGGATATTGTAAAATTTTCCCCAACATTTAGTTAATGCCTTTTTTTAATGCCCATTGTGATCTTGCAGTATAAGTCATTTTCTCACCTCTCATGGATCTTAAGGGGGGCGGGAAGAGATGTCAAAAACCCTTTTGGGAAAATAAACCCCACTCAATTTCCCGGGGGTTGATCAGAAAAAAAATGAAAAGGCTTTTTCCGCAGGTGAATGCCAGTTTTTCGGGGGGTTACACCGTGTTATTGCGGGAAAATAACACGATTTTACCCCCGGAAAACCCACCAGCGTAATTTTGTGTTTTTTTGGTAATCACGTCGTATTCACCCCCAGATAAGGGGTGGCTATAAAAAAATCACTTTTTTGTTTTGGGGTGGTCTCGGGGCCCCAAATTTTAATTATAAGGTTTATGAGGAGGAATTTTGGGCCCCCCCCTTTGGTTGTATATGGTTTATTTCTTTAAAAGTACTGTGGGGGAAAAAACACTTCCCCAATAATGGAACGACTAAGTTTTCACGTTTGTGTTTTCTTCCCCAAAATTAAACAGTTTTACTAGGAGTGCCAGCCGGGGGGGGCCCATGTGGGCCCCCATTTGAGGGGGATCAGGAATGACTCCAGTTTTATTTTTGCGCCCAGGGGAAAAATTTAACAAATTTTAATAAAATTTTTTGACTACCCCCAAATTTTGGAGTAATTTCCTATGGGGGGAAAGGGAAAGAATTTTTTCCGTAAGCCATGCGTGTCGAAGAGGCGCTAAAAAACCGGAGGCAAAAGGTGAACCCCCCTTTCCTGTATAAAAAATTTAAATTTAAAAAAAAACTTTTTTTTTTTCTTTTTTAGGGGACCCTGCCTCGGGGGGCACCCCTGCCTGGGGGGGCACCCTGTTTTTGGTCACCCTGCCCCGGGTGGTCACCCTGCCTGACCCTGCCTTTTGGTCACCCTTTGGGGAGGCAACAAATCCGGGGCCCCCCCGGGTGGTCACCCTGCCTGGGTGGCACCCTGGCCCCCGGGGGGGGTGGGCTGGATCATTAAAAAATAAACCAGTTCCTTCAAGGGGGTGCTATTTTCCAAGAGATGCGTGTTGCAAAAGGAAGGAGTGAGATGCGTGTTGGGTGGAAAAAGGAGTGAGATGCGTGTTGGGGGAAAGGGAGGAGGGGGCGGGGGTTTCAGGTGGGAAGGAGTGAATGGGGGTTGTAGGTGAAGGCAGGGGGTGCGGTTGCAGGTGGAAGGTGAATGCGTGGGGTTTAGGGGGAAAGGGAGTGAATGCGTGTTACAGGTGGGGAAATGAATGCGTGTTTAGTGAAAACAGTGGGCCCCGGGAGTAAAGGGGAAAGGGGAGATGCTGTTGCAGGTGAAAAGGAGGGGGGATGGGGCCTTTTAGGTAAAAGGAGTGAGATGCGTGTTGCAGGTGAGGGAAGGGGGGATTTGGTTGAGGTGAGGCAGTTTTGCTTACAAAAATGCAGTGGGTGATTGAGATGATAATTTATATATTTTTTTTAATTTGTTTTTGTAAATATTCATTTATGATCTTGTCTTCTATTGCGCTATTGTTGGGGGAGATCCATTCAATTTTATGCATTTATGGCACTGGAATGGGCATATAAAAATGTTGATATATATATTGATATTTTGCTTTTTTCACAATGTAACTTATTTAATTTACTATTTAAAAAACGTAACAAAAAGTGAGGCTGTTGCATGGGGATGTGGTTTAATATTATTTGATTTTATATGTGCATTATTATAAAGAAGTGCATACTATTAACAGTGCTTGTGGGTGCACGGTGGATTACCAGAGGTTAAAAGGGAACCGAGACACCTGAACCTGGCCCGTCCAAGGGGGGTTTTTAAAATTTTCCCTGGTTTAAATTTTTGTTTTAAATTTTAAATGGGGGCCCCGGGATTGAAAAACCCAAAATTTTTTAAAAGGGTTTTAAAAGGGGGTTTATTGTCCACGTGCTAAGATTCATGTTTATAATGAAATGGTGCACCCGGGTGACACCATTTAGGGGGGACCCCAGACCCCAAAGAAGGTGACACTAATGCACAAAAAAATGCTGCCAACATGAAAAATCCCTCGTTTCTTTTTGCCTATTATTGTTCAGAGTACAAATAGGCCATATAAAAAACTTTTTTTTGATGATGTTTTTGATGATTTTTAGGACTGGGAAAAGGAAATTAAATGTTACCTGTACTCAATCACTGAGATGTTACCTGTAATCAAGGGGATTGAGATGTTACCTGTACCAAGGCACAGATGTTACCTGTACTCAAGGTCATTGAGATGTTTTCCCGTCAAGGTCACTGAGATGTTACCTGTATAAATATTGAGATTTACCTGTACTCGGGGCATTGAGATGTTACCTGTACTCAAGGTCATTGAGATGTTACCGTACTCAAGGGGTTTTGAGATGTTACCTGTACCCCAAAGGCTTGAGATGTTACCTGACTCAAGGTCATTGAGGTTACCTGTACTAAGG
>WNWK01010216.1:0-71545 GCA_009830355.1 Cherax destructor | reverse complement strand
GCCAATGTACAAACACCCAGCCAATGTTACTAACACCCAGCCAATGCTACAAACACCCAGCCAATGTTACTAACACCCAGCCAATGTTACTAACACCCAGCCAATGCTACAAACACCCAGCCAATGCTACTAACACCCAGCCAATGCTACAAACACCCAGCCAATGCTACAAACACCCACCCAATGTTACTAACACCCAGCCAATGCTACAAAACCCACCCAATGTTACTAACACCCAGCCAATGCTACTAACACCCAGCTAATGCTACAAACACCCAGCTAATGTTACTAACACCCAGCCAATGTTACTAACACCCAGCCAATGCTACAAATACCCACCCAATGTTACTAGCACCCAGCCAATGCTACTAACACCCAGCCAATGCTACAAACACCCAGCCAATGTTACTAACACCCAGCCAATGTTACTAACACCCAGCCAATGTTACTAACCGAGTCAATGTTACTAACACCCAGCCAATGTTACTAACACCCAGCCAATGCTACAAACACCCAGCCAATGCTACAAATACCCACCCAATGTTACTAACACCCAGCCAATGCTACTAACACCCAGCCAATGCTACAAACACCCAGCCAATGCTACAAACACAGCAATGTTACTAACACCCAGCCAATGTTACAAACACCCAGCCAATGTTACTAACACCCAGCCAATGCTACTAACACCCAGCCAATGCTACAAACACCCAGCCAATGTTACTAACACCCAGCCAATGTTACTAACACCCAGTCAATGTTACTAACACCCAGCCAATGTTACTAACACCCAGCTAATGCTACAAACACCCAGCCAATGCTACAAATACCCACCCAATGTTACTAACACCCAGCTAATGCTACTAACACCCAGCGAATGCTACAAACACCCAGCCAATGCTACTAACACCCACCCAGTCTTACTAACACCCAGCCAATGTTACTAACACCCAGCCAATGCTACAAACACCCAGCTAATGCTAAAAACACCCAGCAAATGCTACTAACACCCAGCTAATGCTAAAAACACCCAGCCATTGCTACTAACACCCAGCTAATGCTACAAACACCCAGCCAATGCTACTAACACCCAGCCAATGCTACTAACACCCAGCTAATGCTACAAACTCCCAGCAAAAGCTACAAACACCCAGCAAATGTTACAACCATCCAGCCAATGTTACAAACACCCAGCCAATGCTACAAACACCCAGCCAGTTCTACAAACCCAGCTAATGCTACAAACACCCAGCCAAAGCTACAAACACCCAGCCAATGCTACAAACACCCAGCCAATGCTACTAATACCCAACCAATGTTACAAACATCCAGCCAATGCTACAAACACCCAGCGAATGCAACAAACACCCAGCCAATTCTACAAACCCAGCTAATGCTACAAACACCCAGCCAAAGCTACAAACACCCAGCTAATGCTACAAACACCCAGGGAATGTTACAAACACCCAGTCAGTGCTACAAACACACACAGACACTGTTACAAACACCCAGGGAATGTTACAGACACCCAATCAGTGCTACAAACACACACACAATGCTACAAACACCCAGTCAAAGCTTCAAACACCCAGCCAATATTACAAACACCCAGGAAATGCTACAAACACCAAGCCTTTTCAACAAACAATGATATAAACACCCATGAACACCCAACCAATGCCACAAACACTTAACCAATGCCACAAACAACATTTCAAGTATCCAGCTATGTAGCAGTTCCCAGAAAAAGCCACATGACACCCCTTTCTAACACCCAGATAACTCACAATCCCCAGAGTCAGCCGCCTTTCGTCTTTTGGTACCACGGTGACGACATGGTCAACTACGACGGTAGTCGTCACCGCCTCAACGTGATCACCAAGGTGGAGGGCACCAGGACCCACTCACGTCTCACCATCACTGATGCAAGGTGAGTGATGACGCACTCACCATCACCACTGACGCTTGTACCTTCACTCACAACCACCATCACTCAGAACCACCATCACTCACAACCACCATCACTCACAACCACCATCACTCACAACACCATCACTCACAACCACCATCACTCACTCATAACCACCATCGCTCACAACCACCATCACTCACAATCCACCTCACTACAACCACCATCACTCACAACCACCATCACTCACAACCACCATCACTCACAACCACCATCACTCACAACCACCATCACTCACAACCACCATCACTCACAACCACCATCACTCACAACCACCATCACTCACAACCACCATCACTCACTCATAACCACCATCGCTCACAACCACCATCGCTCACAATCACCATCACTCACAACCACCATCACTCACAACCACCATCACTCACAACCACCATCCCTCACAACCATCATCACTCGTAACCACCATCGGTCACAACCACCATCGCTCACAATCACCATCACTCACAACCACCATCACTCACAACCACCATCACTCACAACCACCATCACTCACAACCACCATCACTCACAACCACCATCACTCACAACCACCATCAATCACAACCACTATCACTCACACCCACCATTACTCACAACCACCATCACTCACACCCCCCCATCACTCATAACCACCATCGCTCACAATCACCATCGCTCACAATCACCATCACTCACAAACACAATCACTCACAACCACCATCACTCACAACCACCATCACTCACAACCACTATTACTCACACCCACCATCACTAACAACCACCATCACTCACAACCACCATCACTCATAACCACCATCGCTCACAACCACCATCACTCACAACCACAATCACTCAACCATCACTCACACCCACCATCATTCACAACCACCATCACTAACAACCACCATCACTCACAACCACCATCACTCACAACCACCATCACTCACAACCACCATCACTCACAACCACCATCACTCACAACCACCATCTCTCACAACCACCATCACTCAACCATCACTCACAACCACCATCACTCACAACCACCATCACTCACAACCACCATCACTCAACCATCACTCACAACCACCATCACTCAACCATCACTCACAACCACCATCACTCACAACCACCATCATTCACAACCACCATCACTCAACCATCACTCACAACCACCATCCACGTCAATACTGCCTTCTTCATACCTTCCCCGAACCCTCTTTTCTTCCTCTCTCCTTCACATTCTTCTTCATGCCTTCCTCAACTTCCGTTAACTCTCACCATACTGGTCCCACACAACCTGGCTTGCTTCCCATACTGGTCCCACACAACCTGGCTTGCTTCCCATACTGGTCCCACACAACCTGGCTTGCTTCCCATACTGGTCCCACACAACCTGGTTTGCTTACCATACTGGTCCCACACAACCTGGCTTTCTCACCATATTGGTCCTACACAACCTGGCTTTCTTACCATACTGGTCCCACACAAGATGGCTTGCTTACCATACTGGTCCACACAACCTGGCTTGCTTACCATACTGGTCCCACACAACCTGGCTTGTAGATGAATGGTTCAGAGAACAGACAAGTTATAAATTAGACACATATACAACACTTGGGTATCTTTATTGAGGAAACGTTTCGCCACACAGTGGCTTCATCAGTCCAATACAAAGTAGAAAGGTGTAGGGAGAGGAGGAGTTTGAGGTAATCAGTCCATCGGCCTGGAGTCGATGTGTTCAGTCCATCAACCTTTGGACGAAGACCTACTTCGACTAGTGGATGGTACCACTATGACCCCGCCTCCTGCTGCTTCTCCTCACCTGACTAGAGTATATAAGCCACCTCTACGGACATGTGCTGTACTTTCTACAAGATTGATGGACTGAACACATCGACTTCAGGCCGAGGGACTGATTACCTCAAACTCCTCCTCTACTTTGTATTGGACTGATGAAGCCACTGTGTGGCGAAACGTTTCCTCAATAAAGATACCCAAGTGTTGCACATGTGTCTAATTTATAACAACCTGGCTTGCTTACCATACTGGTCCCACACAACCTGGCTTGCTTATCATCCTGGTCCCACACAACCTGGCTTGCTTACCATACTGGTCCCACACAACCTGGCTTGCTTACCATACTGGTCCCACACAACCTGGCTTGCTTACCATACTGGTCCCACACAACCTGGCTTGCTTACCATACTGGTCCTACACAACCTGGCTTGCTTACCATACTGGTCCCACACAACCTGGCTTGCTTACCATAATGGTCGCACACAACCTGGCTTGCTTACCATAATGGTCGCACACAACCTGGCTTGCTTCCCTAGATGCTTGTTATGGAAGTTCGCCTGTTACTGCCTTCCTGTGTGTGCGACACCAGGACTCTCTTGTTACAACTGCTGTATGAAACACCTCTCCCAACCTGCTTTATCTTTCTCTATTAAAAGCATTCTCTTCCTTTTCTCTTTCTCTCTTCTTTAATTCCTAATATACTATTATATTTATATTTATTTTAAAATCTTACATTTCCGTCAAAACAGAATGAACAAAAAGTCACAATACCGTGACTGGAACAATACACAAATAACTCACATTATAGAGAGAACCTTACGACGACTTTCGGTCCGACATGGACACACTGGCTCCCTCACCTTCGTGTGTTAATGAGACTTGTAAATGGTTTAAGGCGAACCAAAACTTTGTCATAAGCTTCTGTCTCTCCTGTATTCGGGATATAGAAGCTACAGTCCAGAATTAAACAAAACAAACAAAAAACTTTATTATTATTATTATTACACCAAAAATATTTCATTTTCAATAATAAAACGAAATAATATTGAGTTATTATCCCTTTAGGTTGATAGTTCTCCCTCACGAATCTTTCTCAGTATATTGGGAAATCCTTATTCCAATAAATGGTATTTCCAGACAAGGCATTGTTTTCCAGGTAATCCTCCCATAAAGACATTTCAAGTGGGGAAATAAATGATATTGGAAGTAATCTTAAGTGTCGTTTTTCGTTTTCGGTTCTCCGGGATTTAAGAAAAAAATGGTGAATATACGACCCTCCAGCCAATCATGTGGTATTTGTGGTAATCATATGTGGTAAAATAAGTGAGGATATAAGTAGTAGTCCCTCAAGGGAGGTTTCTTGAAGCTGATGCGACCCACAACAGTCGACTAACACCCAGGTACCCATTTTACTGATGGGAGTTTCATGAGACTGAGACGCAGATGAAAACAAACCCAGTTATGGAGACAGAGGGTTAATAACCCTTCATTTATTTGTTTATACTGAAGTATTATTTGTATTTAACGTAAATAAAGAAGTATTTTGATAGTTTCGTTTAATTCAAGACTGTGGCTTGTTTTGTAGAAATGTAAGATTTTTAAGATAAATACGTCGTGTCGAACAGGTAAAACTTTCGATTTTGGCTTAAATAGCAACGTTCGTCTTGCCGAATAAGGCAAGCGAAAATTTGTGGATGGAATAATTTCGTAAAAAACATTCGAACCCAACGAAAATAATATATTTCATTGTGCTTGTTTATTATTAAATTACTGTAAACTTATCTAAAATATATATATTTGGATTAGGCTAAATTGAATTGCTCTTGTTATGAGAAGGTTAGATAAGTTTTCTAGGTTCTTCTAGTAAAAAAATATTTATTTTTACATTAAAATAATTGAAAAAATATATTTTTAAACGTATAAAAGAAAATTTAAGAAAGGACTTAATTTTAAATGAGTTATTGCTAATTAACCAATTTTACCTATTCGGCACGACAAATATGATTACAAAGGGAGGAAAAGATGAATATAATTAGAAAGGGAGAAAAAGATGAATATAATTAGAAAGGAAGAAAAAGATGAATATAATTAGAAAGGGAAGAAAAAAGACTGGAAGTTAATGCTTTCGATAGACAGAGAGAGAGAAGTTGGGGCAGGTTTTCCCTTCACCAGATATAACAGATGAGAGTGACATTATGTACAAGTTGGCAGGTGAACTCTAATATGTAACAACCTGGCAGACTGGGTATGGTTTTTTGAAATAAAGATATTATTATATTAAATTCAAACTAACCTTTCCTAGCAGTAAGTACGTTTATTCAGGTATACACAAATACATTTACATAGATTAACATACATAGCAGCATATGTGTGGAGAACCTTCCTTTCACGTTTCCGCTTTGTGTGTGTGTGTGTGTGTGTGTGTGCAGGTGCGGGTGTTTGCGTGCACGCACGCACAACTTCCAGCATACTAACACTCCCTGACCTCTTTCTCATGTTGTATGCTGCAGGAGTTGGGACTCCGGCAATTACTCGTGTGTGCCGCCCAACGTTAAGCCAGCGGGCGTCGTGGTCTTCGTCACGGAGGGTAAGATACCTCCATCCTCTCATCCACACACACAAAGTTTCAACTCTAGCTGAACGATTTTTACTATTACAGTTTTATCATTTTCAAATATAAATTATTTTAATCTGATTAATAAGTTTAATCTGAGATACAATTTTTATTAAGTTCTTAATTGTTTACAAGTCTTGTTATGTAGTATATGAAGTTTATTATGAACAGGACATAAATATTTGAATGAGTTGATTATATTTGCTGTTTTCATTTATGAATTAAATCATTGTAACATTTATTAATTTTAATCTTATTCCATAAGTCTCTACTGATGTGTGGAATATTGATTACTGTTTATTTTTTATTGCTTATTTTCTATACAGTGGAACCTCGGTTTTCGTGATTAATTCGTTCCAGAAAGTCTGACGAAAACCGAATTGTACGAAAACTGAAGCAATATTTCCCATAAGAAACAATGTAAATCCAATTAATCCTTTCCAGACACTCAAAAATATTAACAAAAAATTAATTTTATAGAGCATAAACTATAGTTATGCTCTATAAAACAATGAGAAATAACTATAAATGTCTAATGAAATGGATAAATGAACATTTAACATCACTTTTACCTTTAATGAAGACTCTTGTTGGCGTATGGAAGACGGCGAGGAGGGGAAAGGGAGGAGGAGAGGTTATTGTTTGGAAGGGGAATGCCCCTCCATAAGGACTTCAGGTATCAAGGCCCTATCCGGGGTTACTTCTCTTCTTTGTCTTTTACTAGCACCAGGACCAGCTTGAGAGTCACTGGACCCATGTCACATAAAAAATCTCTCCAGAGAGGTCTGTTTCTGGCTCTCTAAGATTTGCCTAAAATGGGACAAGGCATTGTTATTGAACATGTTGCAGACACGGCTTGCAACAGCTTCGTTAGGATGATATTTCTCCACAAAACTTTGCAACTCACTCCACTTTGCACACATGTCCTTAATCACTGAAGGAGGCACATTCTCCCCTCTCTCCTCTTCCTCTGAAACAATTTCCTCAGCTGCAGTCTGTTGCTGTTCCAGTTGAAGATCTTGCTGCTCTTCAGTGGTTAGCTCTTCCCTGTGGTCGTCCAACCAGCTCTTCCACTTTCGTACTTTGCTACGAGTTCTTTCTTGAATTCTATCGTGTTTTTCATCTTATTTTATCAAAGAGATGGCACTCGGAACTTTCTTTGGCCCCTTGGTGGCGTATTTAGCAGTCGCACTCAATAAACAAGCACAAAAAACAATGTATTATTATGAAAAGTTTTGGATGAACTCTCGGGGTAATACTCACTCAACGAGAAACAAAGCCAGACTGAGTCAGAACGCGTGGGATGCTTTGTGTGGGCGGGCAGGTAGACGCACGAACACGTGGACAAATTTTCGACGAAAAAAGTCGTCGAAAACCGAATCCTACGAAAACCAGGGCATAAGAAAACTGAGGTTTCACTGTATATCCTAAACATATTTTAACATTTATTAAAGAGATTTTTGTAATTTTAACTCGTACACACATGCATGTATGTATACATGCACGCCCCGATGGCATGGTGGCTAGCGCTCTTGCTTCACGCACGGAGGGCCCGGGTTCAATTCCCGGGTTCAATTTCGAAGTGTTTCGTTACACACACACACACACACACACACACACATACATACAACAGGCCTAGTGTCTAATCGACATGTGCCTAGGACAAAATGGTAACTAACTAACATACATACATGCCCCCTTGGGGCCAGTGATCATATGGTTCTAAGTTTCGAATACATAGTAGAGTTACAAGTGGAGGGGGGAGCAGGAAGGGCTGCACAAATGAAGCCAAACTACAAGAAAGGTGACTATGTGGGCATGAGGAACTTCCTGCACAGAGTTCAGTGGGACAGAGAGATGGCAGGGAAGTCAGTAGACGAGATGATGGAATATATGACAACAATTTGCAAGGAAGCTGAGGAGAGGTTTATACCCAAGGGTAACAGGAGAAGCGAAAAGACAGGATGAGCCCATGGTTCACCCAAAGGTGCAGGGAAGCAAAACCAAGTGTGCAAGGGAATGGAAGAGGTACAGAAGGCAAAGAACCCCGGAGAATAAGGAGAGCAGTCGTAGAGCCAGAAATGAATATGCACAGATCAGAAGGAGGCCCAAAGACAGTACGAGAATGACATAGCAGCGAAAGCCAAATCTGACCCAAAGCTGCTGTACAGCCACATCAGGAGGAGAACAACAGTCAAGGACCAGGTGATCAGGCTGAGGAAGGTAGGAGGGAGGTCACAAGAAATGACCGGGAAGTGTGTGAGGAGCTCAACATGAGATTCAAAGAGGTGTTCACAGAGGAGATAGAAGGGCCTCAGAAAGGAGGAGAGGTAGGGTACACCATCAAGTGCTGGACACAATACACACAAATGAGGAGGAAGTGAAGAGGCTACTAAGCGAGCTAGATACTTCAAAGGCGATGGGGCCAGATAACATCTCTCCATGGGTCCTGAGAGGGAGCAGAGGAGCTATGTGTACCCCTAACAACGATCTTCAACACATCTATCGAAACAGGGCAACTACCTGAGGTTTGGAAGACAGCAAATGTAGTTCCAATTTTTAAAAAGGAGACAGGAACGTAGCACTAAACTACAGACCAGTGTCACTGACATGTATTGTATGCAAGGTCATGGAGAAGATAGTCAGGAGAAGGGTGGTTGAGCACCTAGAAAGGAATGAGCTTATCAACGACGGCCAACACGGTTTCAGGGACGGGAAATCCTGTGTCACAAACCTACTGGAGTTCTACGACAGGGTGACAGCGATAAGGCAAGAGAGAGAGGGGTGGTAGATTGCATATTCTTGGATTGTAAGAAGGCGTTTGACACAGTTCCACACAAGAGATTAGTGCAGAAGCTGGAGGACCAGGCAGGGGTAACAGGGAAGGCACTACATTGGATCAGGGGAAAACCTGTCAGGAGACAGCAGCGAGTCATGGTACGTGGCGAGGTGTCAGAGTGAGCGCCGGTGACGAGCGGGGTTCCACAGGGGTCAGTCCTGGGACCAGTGCTGTTTCTGGTATTTGTGAACGACATGACGGAAGGAATAGACTCCGAAGTGTCCCTGTTTGCAGATGATGTGAAGTTGATGAGAAGAATTCAATCGGACGAGGACCAGGCAGAACTACAAAGGGATCTGGACAGCCTGCAAGCCTGGTCCAGCAACTGGCTCCTGGAGTTCAACCCCACCAAGTGCAAAGTCATGAAGATTGGGGAAGGGCAAAGAAGACCGCAGACGGAGTACAGCCTAGGGGGCCAGAGACTGCAAACCTCAATCAAGGAAAAGATCTTGGGGTGAGTATAACACCAGACACATCTCCTGAGGCGCACATCAACCAAATAACTGCTGCAGCATATGGGCGCCTAGCAAACCTAAGAACAGCATTCCGACATCTTAATAAAGAATCGTTCAGGACCCTGTACACTGTGTACGTTAGGCCCATATTGGAGTATGCAGCACCAGTTTGGAACCCACACCTAGCCAAGCATGTGAAGAAGCTCGAGAAAGTGCAAAGGTTTGCAACAAGACTAGTCCCGGAGCTAAGGGGTATGTCCTACGAGGGAGGTTAAGGAAATCGACCTGACGACACTGGAGGACAGGAGAGATAGGGGAGACATGATAACAACATATAAGATACTGAGAGGAATTGACAAAGTGGACAGAGACAGAATGTTCCAGAGATGGGACACAACAACAAGGGGACACAGATGGAAGTTGAAGACTCAGATGAATCACAGAGATGTTAGGAAGTATTTCTTCAGTCACAGAGTTGTCGGGAAGTGGAATAGTTTAGGAAGCGATGTAGTGGAGGCAGGCTCTATACATAGCTTTAAGCAGAGGTATGATAAAGCTCATGGCGCAGGGAGAGTGACCCAGTAGCGGCCAGTGAAGAGGCGGGGCCAGGAGCTTTGACTCGACCCCTGCAACCACAACTAGGTGAGTACAACTAGGTGAGTACATACATGTATACATACATGCATACATACATGCATACATATATGCATACATACATGCATACATACATGTATACATACATGCATACATACATGCATACATACATGCATACATACATGCATACATACATGCATACATACATGCATTCATACATATAAACATGCATATATACATACGAGGGTGTTTTTGCGGAATAAGCAGACTGAAGACTTTCCTAATGAAATACATCTGCAAAAACTAATTTGAAGATAATGATGAAACTAAATAGACTTTATAAACTATAAAAGAAAATTTGAGAAAAATTACGTTTTCATGGCAGTTCGGCCTAAGTGACCAAATTGGATTACTAGGCATGACAAATATATATCGTGCCAAATAAGCCAATTGATCAGTTAGGCCGAAATGCTAGAAAACTTGATTTTTCTACATGTTTTCCTGAGTTGGATGGAAGACATTTTTTCATTAAAAATGGTGGACAATTAAACTTAAAAACCTCACTTAACATTACGTTTTATAACGTAAAATTTTAGGAAAATTTTACTTATAATCAACCATTTATATACTTTTATCGATATGTTAAGATTGATTTTTTGCAAATTAATCACATATTTTTTTATACTATATTATATATATATATATATATATATATATATATATATATATATATATATATATATATATATATATATATATATATATAAAAATATATATATATATATATATATATATATATATATATATATATATATATATATATATATATATATATATATTATATATATATATATATTTTATATATATATATATATATATATATATATATATATATATATATATATATATTATATATATATATATATATATATATATATATATAGGGAAGTTCGTGAGGCAGTGGGTAGAATGAAAGGGGTAAGGCAGCTGGGATTGATGGGATAAAGATATAAATGTTAAAAGCAGGTGGGGATATAATTTTGGAGTGGTTAGTGCTATTATTTAATAAATGTATGGAAGAGGGTAAGGTACCTAGGGATTGGCAGAGAGCGTGTATTGTTCCTTTGTATAAAGGCAAAGGGGACAAAAGAGAGTGCAAAAATTATAGGGGGATAAGTCTGTTGAGTGTACCTGGTAAAGTGTATGGTAGAGTTATTATTGAAAGAATTAAAAGTAAGACAGAAAGTAGGATAGCAGATGAAAAAGGGGGGCTTTAGGAAAGGTAGGGGTGTGTAGACCAAGTGTTTACAGTGAAACATATAGGTGAACAGTATTTGGATAAGGGTAAAGATGTTTTTGTGGCATTTATGGATTTGGAAAAGGCGTATGATAGGGTAGATAGGGGGGCAATGTGGCAGATGTTGCAGGTGTATGGAATAGGAGGAAGGTTACTGAAAGCAGTAAAGAGTTTTTATGAGGATAGTGAGGCTCAGGTTAGAGTGTGTAGGAGGGAAGGGGACTATTTCCCAGTAAAAGTTGGCCTTAGACAAGGATGTGTGATGTCACCGTGGTTGTTCAATATATTTATAGATGGGGTTGTAAGAGAAGTGAATGCGAGGGTCTTGGCAAGAGGTGTTGGGCTAAAAGATAAAGAAGCAAATACAAAGTGGGAGTTGTCACAGTTGCTTTTTGCTGATGACACTGTGCTTTTGGGAGATTCTGAAGAGAAGTTGCAGAGGTTGGTGGATGAATTTGGTAGGGTGTGTAAAAGAAGAAAATTGAAAGTGAATATAGGAAAGAGTAAGGTGATGAGGATAACAAAAAGAATAGGTGACGAAAGATTGGATATCAGATTGGAGGAGAGAGTATGGAGGAGGTGAATATATTCAGATATTTGGGAGTGGACATGTCGGCGGATGGGTCTATGAAGGATGAGGTGAATCATAGAATTGATGAGGGAAAAGGGTGAGTGGAGCACTTCGGAATCTGTGGAGACAAAGAACCTTGTCCATGGAAGTAAAGAGGGAATGTATGAGAGTATAGTTATACCAACGCTCTTATATGGGTGTGAAGCATGGGTGATGAATGTTGCAACGAGGAGAAGGCTGGAGGCAGTGGAAATGTCATGTCTGAGGTCAATGTGTGGTGTGAATATAATGCAGAGAATTCGGAGTTTGGAAATTAGGAGGAGGTGCGGATTACCAAAACGATTGTCCAGAGAGCTGAGGAGGGTTGTTGAGGTGGTTTGGACATGTAGAGAGAATGGAACGAGACAGAGTGACTTCGAGAGTGTATAAATCTGTAGTGGAGGGAAGGCGGGGTAGGGGTCGGCCTAGGAAAGGGTGGAGGGAGGGGGTAAAGGAAGTTTTGTGTGCGAGGGCTTGGACTTCCAGCAAGCATGTGTGAGCGTATTTTATAGGAGTGAATGGAGGCATATGGTTTTTAATACTTGACGTGCTGTTGGAGTGTGAGCAAAGTAACATTTATGAAGGGATTCAGGGAAACCGGCAGGCCGGACTTGAGTTCTGGAGATGGGAAGTACAGTGCCGGCACTCTGAAGGAGGAGTGTTAATGTTGCAGTTTTATAACTGTAGTGTAAAGCACCCTTCTGGCAAGACAGTGATGGAGTGAATGATGATGAAAGTTTTTCTTTTTCGGGCCACCCTGCCTTGGTGGGAATCGGCCGATGTGTTAATAATAAAAAAAAAATATATATATAACAACACTGCACTAGCCAGGGGTCGATCCCGTGCATCTTTGGCTCGCCTCATATTGAGCGAAAACACATGACGCTCTAGACCACTTAACCACACAATCCTTACGAGTAGCGCATCAAGTAGGACTGAATGTTGTACTCGCTACTCAAGGACATACGGTGGTGTGGACGCCTCTAAGCTAATTTCATTCTTCTCCCTGTTTGCTTGACTTGGTTCTTGCCAACAAAGAATCACTAATTAATAATCTTGAGGTTAATGAAGAGCTTGGGGAAAGCGATCACAAATCACTTAGTTTCAATATATCATGGAATTACCCATGTAACTGCAATCAAGTCCCTGTTCCAGACTTTCGCTTAGCCGACTTCATGGGGCTGAGAAATTACCTAGGTGGGCTAAATTGGGATGACCTGACTATGAGTCAGGTAGGTGGTTTTGGTTGCCAATATGACGTTTTCCAGAACGTAGTTCTAGCTGCCCAGACAACTTTTGTTCCGAGTAGGGAAATTAGATCTAATAAAAATGATCCTAAATGGATAAACAATAGATTAAAACATCTCATTGGTCAAAAGAGAGGCATATATAGGCGTATCAAAAGAGGGGATGAACAGATAAGAAATCAATATTTTCAATTAATGAGAGAAATAAAAAAAGGAATAAGAAAATCAAAAAGGGATTATGAGGCTAAGGTCGCAAGGGATTCGAAGACTAATCCAAAAGCTTTTTTTCAGGTATACAGAAGTAAGATTAGGGACAAGATAGGCCCACTTAAGAGTAACTCAGGACAGATCACGGACAGTGATAAGGATATGAGTGAAATTTTCAAAACTTACTTCCTCTCAGTTTTTACTCTGGAAGATATTAGCGGAATTCCAGAAATAATAAATTATGTAGAACAGGAAGATAAAAGACTATGCTCGATTGGGGTAACTAGTCACTTGGTCTTCAGACAAATACAGAAATTAAAACCTAACAAATCCCCAGGCCATGATGAACTGTTTGCAAGAGTTTTAAAGGAATCTAAAAAGGAACTTAGCAAATCTTGGCAAATCTTTTCAATATATCACTACAAACTGGCATAGTGCCAGACAAGTTGAAAAGGGCAAATGTAATACCTATTTACAAGGCAGGTGACAGGTCCTTACCTTCGAACTATAGACCAATTTACCATAGTTGGTAAATTTATGGAAACAATAATTGCCGAGGCAATTCGTAGCCATCTTGAAAAGCATAAATTGATTAATGAATATCAACACGGTTTTACTAAGTTTACGAATATACTAACTTTTTTCACTAAGGTGTTTGAGGAGGTAGATCATGGTAATGAATATGATATTGTGTATATGGACTTCAGTAAGGCTTTCGATAAAGTTCCACAGCAGAGGCTATTGAGGAAACTTAAGGCACACGGAATAGGAGAAAACTTTTCCTGGGTAGAGGCATGCTTGACAAATAGGCGGCAGAGAGTTTGCATAAATGGAGAGAAATCAGAATGGGGGCACGTCTCAAGCGGTGTTCCACAGGGGTCAGTTTTGGGCCCCCTGTTGTTTACAATTTACATAAACGACATAGATGAGGGAATAAATAGCAACATAAGCAAATTTGCTGATAACACCAAAATAGGCTGTCCAATTCATTCTAATGAGGACATTAGAGAACTCCAGGATTATCTGAATAGACTGATGCAGTGGTCGGAGAAGTGGCAGATGCAGTTTAATATAGACAAATGCAAAGTTCTAAATGTTGGGCAGGACAATAACCATGCCACATATAAACTGAATAATGTAGATCTTAATACTTGTGATTGCGAGAAAGATTTAGGAGTTCTGGTTAGCAGTAATCTGAAACCAAGACAACAGTGCATAAGTGTTCGCAATAAAGCTAACAGAATCCTTGGCTTCATATCAAGAAGTATAAATAATTGAAGTCCTCAGGTTGTTCTTCAACTCTATATATCTTTGGTTAGGCCTCATTTAGATTATGCTGCACAGTTTTTGTCACCGTATTACAGAATGGATATAAATGCACTGGAAAACGTACAGAGGAGGATGACAAAGTTGATCCCATGTATCAGAAATCTTCCCTATGAGGATAGACTGAGGGCCATGAATCTGCACTCTCTAGAAAGGCGTAGAATTAGGGAGGATATGATTGAGGTATATAAATGGAAAACAGGAATAAATAAAGGGGATGTAAATAGCGTGCTGAAAATATCCAGCCAAGACAGAACTCGCAGCAATGGTTTCAAGTTGGAAAAGTTCAGATTCAGGAAGGATATAGGAAAGCACTGGTTTGGTAATAGAGTTGTGGATGAGTGGAACAAACTCCCGAGTACCGTCATAGAAGCTAAGACGTTGTGTAGTTTTAAAAATAGGTTAGATAAATACATGAGTGGGTGGGTGTGAGTTGGACCTGACTAGCTTGTGGTACTAGGTCAGATGCCGTACTAATTCCTTAAGTGGAAGTGACCTGACTACCTGGAGTTTACCTGGAGAGGGTTAAATCCAGGTGATCGGCTAGATAAATATATGAGTGGGTGCGGGTGGGTGTGAGTTGGTCCTGACTAGCTTGTGCTACTAGGTCAGATGCCGTGCTCCTGAATGTCACCTGACCTGGCTGGGTCGGGGCATTGGCTTAAGCCGGATGGAGACTTGAACCTGCCTCGCATGGGCCAGTAGGCCTGCTGCAGTGTTCCTTCTTTCTTATGTTCTATTATTGTAACCACGAACAAGTGGTATTGATCAGTAACAACACTGCACTAGCCAGGGGTCGAACCCTGTGTGAGCATATATGATGGTGACATACAAGCATGAGTGAAGATGTTTATGCCAAGTGGTAAACACCATCGAGGCAGAGTTACTGATTACCTAGTCTTCTTCTGTCGTCTGCAGCTTCAACTCCTTCAAATAACTTTGTTTTGAAGTGATAAACCAAATGGATGCGAAACATTCTTACAATGTACAACCTTGTACACTTAGGCATGACCATGATAAACCTTACATAAACATATTCCTTGCAGTATGAGTAGTTACCGTGTACACTTAGGCATGACCATGATAAAACTTACATAAATATACTCCTAGCAGTATGATTGTGAGGATGTTCCTAGTGACATCTGCGAGTGGAAACGTCGATTTCGTCTATAGAGCAGCTGCACCAGCAGGTGCACCAGCAGGTGCACCAGCAGCTGCACCAGCAGCTGCACTAGCAGCTGCACCAGCAGGTGCTAGGAAAGCTAGGAAAGAGATACCACGACTAAGGCAAATAAGATTTGTAGTGATCCTCGTGTGAGCAGTCCTCAGGACAACGGAAGAAGCTGGACAGTGGCGGATGGGAAATGATAGAAGCTTAAGACCAAAATGAAGGATAAAGTTGTGGAAAGTACTAACAAAACTGCCATTCTCCAAGAGGAAAGAAAGATGACCAACGTGGCAACGGACAGATATAACTGTAGAAGTCAGTTATATTCTGCATAATGTGAATCAACCTTGATCATTTGATTAATAAAACAAAACTTAATCAGATTATGAAGAGGTCGTTCATGCCTGACAAATTTATTTTCCTTATTCAAGAAAGCATTTGAGGCAGTGGATCATAATAAAAACTTGGATGCTGTATATTTCAAATCCAGGAAGACGTTTGATTGTCCCAACAAAAATCATAAAAAAAATGGCATCACATTGCACAATAATTGTTTTCCAGTGGATTTAGGTTTGGCTCATAAATACTCAAGAGAGTAATGAGGTAAAATCAGAATTTAGTCCAGTCACAAGTTGCATTCCAAAAGGATCAGTTTTAGACCCCAACTTATCGAAGGAATTAGTAGTAACATGAATGAGTAAATTTGCTGGCTAATTTATTTATTCATAGGCCGAATAATAGATTCAGAGGAAGATATTATTGAATTCAAGAATATTTAGGGTTCGAAAAGTGGCATGTGCTGTTTAATATTGATAAAAGCAAATTTACATATCACAGGTATATAACACTGGCACTTTTAAACTAAGTAATAAAAACTTGATAATACAGAAGAAAGCCTGCTGTGTAGGCGAAACGTGTCGATATAAAGCTACCTAAATGTTGCACATGTGACTTACTTATCGAGTATTTCAAAATATATCCATGGTAAAAGGAATCTTTCATAGGAAGATAGATTTATTATGGGTTGTGAACCTTCACTTTCAATTATGGACTTTGTAAATGGTCCAAATTGGACTAAAACGTCTTGTTAAGCTTCTCTCTCCTATGGTAAATTAGACACATATGCAGCACTTGGGTATCTTTATTGAGGAAACGTTTCACCACACAGTGGCTTCATCAGTCCATACAATGGAGAATCGTGAAGAACAAGAGGAGTTTGAGGTGGTCAGTCCGAACCTTGAGTCGATGTTGTCAGTCCATCAATCTTGAACAGAATACAGCATATGTGCGAAGGAGAAGCTTATATACTGTAGGCAGGAGAGGTGCAGCAGTCGTAGGTGGTGTCACATTTGACCAATGTGGAAGTAGGTCGTGCCCAAGGGTTAGGCAAGCGAAACGTTTCCTCAATAAAAATACCCAAGTGTTGCATATGTGTCTAATTTAGCAACTCGTCGGTTCTCTGAACCATTCATCTACCTTCTCTCTCCTATGTTCAGGTTCTTTGTGTATTGTTCCAGTCACGGTATTGTGTCTTTTTGTTATTTATGGAAGACATGACTGAAGTATACTAGTGAAAGACGGGTATAAATAAAGAAGATATAACTCTGCCACTGAGGAAATCCAACCAAGAAAGAAGTGACCACTTCTATGAACTGGTGAGGTCAAAACTATCACTTCTTCTGTCAGTGTTAGGTTCACTTCTTCTGTCTACAGTCTTAGGTTCACTTCTTCTGTCTACAGTGTTAGGTTCACTTCTGTCTACAGTGTTAGGTTCACTTCTGTATACAGTGTTAGGTTCACTTCTTCTGTCTACAGTGTTAGGTTCACTTCTTCTGTCACAGTGTTAGGTTCACTTCTTCTGTCTACAGTGTTAGGTTCACTTCTTCTGTCTACAGTGTTTGGTTCACTTCTTCTGTCTACAGTGTTAGGGTCACTTCTTCTGTCTACAGTGTTAGGGTCACTTCTTCTGTCTACAGTGTTAGGGTCACTTCTTCTGTCTACAGTGTTAGGTTCACTTCTTCTGTCTACAGTGTTAGGGTCACTTCTTCTGTCACAGTGTTAGGTTCACTTCTTCTGTCTACAGTATTAGGTTCACTTCTGTCTACAGTGTTAGGTTCACTTCTTCTGTCTACAGTGTTATGTTCACTTCTTCTGTCACAGTGTTAAGTTCACTTCTTCTGTCTACATTATTAGGTTCACTTCTTCTGTCTACAGTGTTAGGTTCAATTCTTCTGTCTACAGTGTTAGGTTCACTTCTTCTGTCTACAGTGTTAGGTTCACTTCTTTTGTCTACAGTGTTAGGGTCACTTCTTCTGTCACAGTGTTAGGTTCACTTCTTCTGTCTACAGTGTTAGGTTTACTTCTTCTGTCTACAGTGTTAGGTTCAATTCTTCTGTCTACAGTGTTAGGTTCACTTCTTCTGTTTACAGTGTTAGGTTCACTTCTTCTGTCTACAGTGTTAGGGTAACTTCTTCTGTCTACAATGTTAGGTTCACTTCTTCTGTCTACATTGTTAGATTCACTTCTTCTGTCTACAGTGTTAGGTTCACTTCTTCTGTCTACAGTGTTAGGTTCACTTCTTCTGTCTACAGTGTTAGGTTCACTTCTTCTGTCTACAGTGTTAGGGTCACTTCTTCTGTCTACAGTGTTAGGTTCACTTCTTCTGTCTACAGTGTTAGGGTCACTTCTTCTGTCTACAGTGTTAGGTTCACCTGTAATTGCATGAATAAGTCTTTTGTGCAGGCAAAATGTTTCGGAAGATATCGCACATGTTTTTTATTCTTCATTTCTCAGCTTGTATTGCTCAGGTCTGCTGTAAAAATTTCTAACTGTGATGTTGGTTGAGTTTTCTCAAGTGGGAAAGGTGCTGATATAATTTTCTTGTATCCAAATATACATTTTGTATTTTAATACTAATGCATGTATGATATGTATGTGTGTTTGCATAAGTATGCATGTAAGAATCAACAGTTTTTATATGTATGCATGTGTGTACGTAAAGCATATGACTGCATATGTATGAGTGTATGTATTCTTGTATATATGTACACTTTTTTCAAGTATTGATGTGTATAAGCATAGGTGACTGTGTATATGAATTCTTATACGTAATTATGTGTTCATATGCATGTATGTACGTTTGTACTCTATTGCATAGGTATACATATGAATGGAAGAAATCACAATAAACGAATGTTGCAAATATATAAAAATACAACAGTGAAAATAGATAAAACCCCAGAGAGCCTATGTTTGCTCACACACCTTCAGAGGAATTGTAAGGAGAGGCAAGAAAAGCACATTATATATGTAAAACATTGAGGTGACACCTCACTCATAGCAGGTGACAACTGAGTCAGTCAGGTGCTGCCTAACTCATAATACGCTATAGGAGGCCTACTGGTCAACAATAGTTGTTAAGCTCCACGTTGTAGGAGGCCTACTGGTCAACAATAATAATTAAGCTCCACGCTGTAGGAGGCCTACTGGTCGACAATAATAGTTAACCTCTTAGCACTACGACTATTGGTGTAATATACATTTAAATACCCTCCTTTCTCTTTACCCTTCCTGCTCATTTCTTTTTCCACTATACCTATTACTGTCCTTGTCACCAAGTACCACTGGCTTTCCAGTATCCACCTTATTCTGCCTATTACTAGTTCCCCTAGAACTCATAATATCACTACACTGGGACTTCACTGTTTTTCCCCCAAAACCCATTCCACTAACTTTTTCTAGTTTAAAGCTCTAACAGCTTCCTCAACTGCAGTTGCCTGTGCCCCCACCCCAGACCTGGATAAGTGAACCTCATCCCTGGTATACATGTCATTTCTGCCATAGAAGAGGTCCCAGTTGTCAATGAATGTTACTGCATTTTTCTTACAGTATTTGTCCAGCCAGCAATTGACACCAATTGCCCTGGACAGCCATTCATTTCCAACTCCTCTCCTTGGCAAAATACCACATATGACAGGGTTCCCACCCTTTTCCTAATTATGTCTATTGCTGACCCATACCTGCTAGTCAGGTCCTCACTCCTACATCTGCCAACATCGTTGCCTCCAGCACTGAGATAGATAATAGGATTGCTTCCATTACCTCTCATGATGTCGTCCAGACGGCTAACAATATCCTCCATCCCAGCCCCAGGAAAGCAAACCCTCTGTCTCCTACTTCTATCTTTCAAGCAGAAGGCTCTATCCATGTACCTAATCTGACTATCCCCAACAAGACCCATGTTCTTACCTTCCTTGGTGTCGTTCGTGGTGATAAACCTAGTAGTCGACTCACATTCATCGGGTAGGACGGAAATGGGTTCGATGTTGTCTCAACATTCTCCTGGATCTTCGTTGTTTCTACCTCATCATCCGTCCTCTTGATCCTTAACTTTGTCCCATGCATTCCAGCCACTGTCCAGGTTCCTTTCTTGGCTTGAGGATTCTCAACAGGAGGATTACTACGAATCCTCTTGTTTTCCTCAGTCAGTCGCTGTATATATCAAGCTTAGCCACCCTAAGTTCTTCCTTCAGCTGCTGGTAGAGTAGCTCAAGAGAGGACATCTTCTTCAGATTCACAGAGAGCACACAAGACACGTTAAGCTCCACTCTATTATTGTGGGGGACCTGTGAGGTCCATAAATTCAATTATAAAGAGTAGTAGAACTTGAAACTGCAAATAAATCAAACCTTCAACTATATTAAAATTATATACAACAAATAAGTCTATATGTGAATGTGTGTAATTAATGCACTTATGTATGCCTGTGTATATGTATGCATGTGTCTATACATGTCTATGAATTCTTTTGAGAACATATAAATATGTGTACGTATGTATACGTGTGTTGATATGTGTGTGTGTTTAAACAGTTGTCAATCAGCCGATCATGCTGACGGATGATTCCCGTAGAGATACCTAAAAAACAATTGCTTAAAAATATATATCAGTGTTCAGGGTGCATAAAAATCAGCTTCCTTTCTGAGGGCTCCCTATCCTGTTTACGTAACATAAACTGAAGGATCATTGTAATAAAGGTTTGAAATGTATCAGAAAAGGCGTTCTCTTGTAATTAATACGAATCCAATATATTTAAGTTGTTTTTTGACAATTTCAGTAAAATTTGATTTTTGCATTTACATAAACTGAATTTTTATGAAATATCATTCTTCCTATAGGATTCCTAATTGTTAATGTTTTAAAGGTGATCAAAAGAGGCATTCTTTATTTATTGAATATAAATAATTTTCACTATTTATGCAATGAAAGTCGCAAATTGGGATCAATCAATCCTAATAATAACACAAATCTTGCGTTCACCAAACAATATCAACAATTTAATGAGTATTATCTTGGCTATTAGATACACCGCCGATTGCTAGTGCATTCAGTTCACACAGTGAGATCCGGGGTCGATCTCCGATACAGCTGGAAACATTGGGACGTTTTTCCTTAAGGCACCTGCTGTCCATGTTCACCCATCAGTAAATTGGGATACCTGGGTGCTAGTCGACTGGTGTGGGTCGCATCCTGGGAGAAAACTGGCTTAATTTACGGGAAATGCTCAGCATAACAAGGGGCTTTCTATATAGTAGTATGTCATTGATGTCAGCTATGGTCTGTATACCTTGTACATGTACTTGTATACTTGTACTTGTACTTGTACATGGAAACCTTGTACATGTACTTATTGTATACCTTGTACATGTACTTGTATACCTAGTACATATACTTGCTGATACCTTGTACATGTACTTGTATACCTTGTACATGTACTTGTATACCTTGTACATGTACTTGTATACCTTGTACATGTACTTGTATACCTTGTACATGTACTTGTATACCTTGTACATGTACTTGTATACCTTGTACATGTACTTGTATACCTTGTACATGTACTTGTATACCTTGTACATGTACTTGTATACCTTGTACATGTACTTGTATACCTTGTACATGTACTTGTATACCTTGTAATGTACTTGTATACCTTGTACATGTACTTGTATACCTTGTACATGTACTTGTATACCTTGTACATGTACTTGTATACCTTGTACATGTACTTGTATACCTTGTACATGTACTTGTATACCTTGTACATGTACTTGTATACCTTGTACATGTACTTGTATACCTTGTACATGTACTTGTATACCTTGTACATGGACTTGTATACCTTGTACATGTACTTGTATACCTTGTACATGTACTTGTATACCTTGTACATGTATTGTATACCTTGTACATGTATTTGTATACCTTGTACATGTACTTGTATACCTGTACATGTACTGTATACCTTGTACATGTACTGTATACCTTGTACATGTACTTGTATACCTTGTACATGTACTTGTATACCTTGTACATGTACTTGTATACCTTGTACATGTACTTGTATACCTTGTACATGTACTTGTATACCTTGTACATGTACTTGTACTTGTAGAAATACATATATTATTATTATATTATTAAGTCGTTCAGTAGAGGTACATTAAAATTTATTTACCTGTACATGTTAATTTGTATTACATATAATGTACATTGTACCTTTACAGTACTTGCTACCTTGTCGTATTAACCATTTTGTGGAACATCTGAAGTTACGCAGCTGATGGTTTTGGAAGTTTTCAGAGCCGTTCCAGGAGGCTGCCAATGGTTTCATCATGTTTCCAGTTAGTGAGTTCCTGTACTATTATCTCCCGTGTTAAACTTCCACATGTTTTAGGTCAAATATGCTTACTTACCCTGAAGGAAAATAATGATATCCTGTCGTGAAATAATAATGACAAGACTGGAAGCAATGATGACTTCAAGGAAAATGTTGATTCCAGAAAGGAAAATAATGATACAAAGCAGGAAAATATAGGTGGACAGAGGGAACATGATAATGAAAGTTATAAACGTCTGGAGGGCAGCGAGTGGTTCTCTTAAGCGATGACTGTGGTCTTGAAACTCTGACAGCTGGGTGCAGGACCTGGCTCAGCATCCAGCTTTAAGCGGTGGACGCTTCCAGCTTTAAGCGGTGGACGCTCCCAGCTTTAAGCGGTGGACGCTCCCAGCTTTATATGATGACCAATGAACTCTAATTTATTAGCATTATACCGGGACTACTTAGCTATAAATTAGTAACACGAACCCTGAACCACTTAGCCCTATATTACCAGCACGATCTCTCGATCATTAAGCTTCACATTAGTAATATAATCTCAATACCATTTAGCATAAATGTAATAGCAAGATCCAAGACCATTTAAGTTCAAATTATTAGTATGACCTCAGGATCGCTTAGCTTTAAATTAATAGCAGAATGTCATGACAATTTATGTTTAAATTAGTGACACGAATTCTGAAGCTTTAAATTAGTGACATGATCTCGTGACAATTTAGCTCTAGATTAGTAAGATGGTCATTAGTATCATGATCTAAGGTTCATTCAGATTTAAATTAATAAGTCGCTTCCTCCTCCGTATTCACTTTGAGCTGCATTTAACTTTCTCACAATTGTGAAGAGGAAGGATGGGGGAAGTGTTTATGTGGTGATATGTGAGCCATGTGAGCTGTATGGTCAGTGCCAGACAAAATGTAATTAGGTGGTAGGTGGGTAAGCCTAGGGTAGAGTGAAGGTAAATAATAGGTGATTGAAGATGGTAGGTAAGGCATGGGACATATCTTAAGGTTGAGTGATAGTGGTAGAGATCGACCGGCAGTTTGTTAGACATACGTTATACTGGGTAAGCGTAGACATACGTTATACTGGGTAAGCGTAGACATACGTTATACTGGGTAAGCGTAGACATACGTTATACTGGGTAAGCGTAGACATACGTTATACTGGGTAAGCGTAGACATACGTTATACTGGGTAAGCGTCGAAGAATTTTAGGCACTTTTTCAACATTTTGGAATCTTATGGAAACATTTCGCCATTATTCTTCCACCTCTCATCTTTGAACCGGACTGAGGAAGCCACTGACTGGCGATGCTTTTCCACAATAGTGATTCCCAAATGTTGCAAAAGTGGCTATTGCATCGTGGGAATGAGTTGGTGGGGTGAGTGTAAGCAGGTGGGGTGAGTGTAAGCAGGTGGGGAAAACTCTAACAAGTGGGTCATAGGAGTACATGGGAATGGCAAATAGCAGAGGATTCCATACCAAGACTGTCTGCTGACGTTAACTATCTACTTGTATCTAGTTTAAGAATTCTAGTACATTACCTAGATTGCAGAGGTTGCAGAGGGTAAGAGGGAAAACACCTAGTTGAAGTAGGTAGTAGAGTGGGAAAGCCAAAAGGAAGTTGGTAGTGGGTGGAGGAGGCAAGTTGTTTGTGTTGTTAGTGTATGTGAGTGCTGTTAACAACACCTAGGACAGGATAGACCAGTGATAAAAGATGTAAGTATAGAGGAAGAGAGAGGAAAAAAAGTTATGTGATCTGATGTAGTTTGGTGGATTATAATTGAGTGGTTTTTGTACCATAATAACGAGAGCTTTGTATCCAAGAAGAAAATAATACGGATACGAAAGGAAGTAGAACACATGCAAACGCTTATTTTTTCCATGCATCGTCCGTGTATCTGTAAATCATAGATTCATGGACTTAATACAGGACGTTGACCTCAAGGAATTATTAAATTATCGGATGGCTCAGCAAATTAAGTAATAATCCGTTTTCGTAAAGGGCAGAGTCCAGACATGAGACGATCCGCTGCTGTGGCCCAATAAGCATATAAATGGCATCCAATTATATGCAACAGCGAGAGTGGGTTTACGCTTGGCCAGAGAACCACGTTGGTCCACACTGCATTCTCCTTTATGAAATTTCCAAGCAATTTAATTACATTCTGTGTACATGATATTTAAACACGGACGTTTCAGTAGCCTCAGTATACGGCCGCTCTATTCCGCTTCCAGGATGCTGTTATATAAGATGATATTCAAACAAAAATGGGAATGGTTAAAAATATATTTTCCAGCGTTATTACAATATAAATTGTGAAGTAAAAAGATTATAAGCGTAAGTTGCTGTGTGCTCGCGCACGCACGCACGCACATGCAGGATGATGATATGAAAAAAGAAGGAGGAGGAAGAAGGAGGAGGAAGAAGGCCAGAAGAAAAGAACAAGTTAATAGTCAGATGTGCCTTGAATCGTCAAGAGAAAGAACCTAATGGGGAATACTGCAAAACCTCTCGCCTGAGAGTCATAGAAATGAGGCTATGGGTCCCACAATGAACACCAGAGGTGGACCCCATCCTTGTGAAGAACTGGCCTACAAACAATCAAGCTGGGACGGCCCCATCACTGAAAAGATACTTGCCAACATGCTTAGGGCTGTAACATCAGACAGGGAGACTGCCTGTCTCCTAGCTGTGAGTGCACTTCACTCTAGGGACTTTCTCCAAACAGTTCCCATTTCGGCCATGGGAACACGCATCGACCCTAAGACCCTTCGTATTGCAGTGGCTCTGCGCCTTGCTGCCCCAATTCACACGGAATATACATGTATTTGCAGCGATGCGCAAGCCGACCAATATGGTCTACATGGTCTTAACTGTTCCAAAACCAAGGGCTGGCATGCAAGACACAATGAAGTCAACGACATCATAAAGAGAACCCTTGCTACAGCTGGATGCCCAGCCGAGAGAGAGCCCCGATCACTACCAGCCAACAATGCCCACAACCCAGCAAACCGCCCCGACGGGATCACCATCTATCCTTGGAAGAATGGCAAGCTCTTAGCATGGGACTATACCTGTGTGTCGACACTGGCTGACACCTATATCTATCACAGTGTCGGGCGACAGGGAGGAGCTGCTGACCACAGGGAGGAGTACAAGATCGGCAAGTACAGGGACATAAGCCAACAGTATAAATTTGTCCCAGTGGGATCAGAGACCTTGGGAGCGTGGGGAAAAAATGCAACACGTTTCCTAAAAGAACTGGTTTCCAGACTCATCGACACCACCAGGGACCCAAGGGCAGCCACTTTCATGTTCCAGCGCCTCATCGTGGCCATCCAGATAGGAAATGCATGCTGCGTACTGGGCTCGCGTCCGACTTCGGAGGAGCTGGAAGAGATTCATAATCTTTGATATATTGTACCAATGTATTCATGCTCATGTTTGTTTGCTCATGTTTGTGTCATTCAATATATATAGGGAGTGGTAGGAGAAGAAAATATTCAAACAGCTCCGGGGAGAACCTCGAGTTTTCCCTGAGGCACGTTTATTGTCTTCTCTGAGGATAAGGGTCCCCAGCAAGTTCTAGAGGTGGTACCTCTAGAACTGAATGCTTGTGTTTTTTTTTTTTTTTTTTTGGGGGGGGGTGTATGATTCCTTAGTTTGTTTGGATACAAAGTGATGTGTTGGTCACTTTGCTGAGACAATGACAGTACTTTGGTGGTAGAGAAGCGTGAGTTAAGATTTTCTGGATAGCGGTGACACTGAAAAGTAGGTGACACAAGTATCAGTTAACACTAGCAGCAAGTGACACTCAGCAGCAGGTGACACTCACCAGCAAGTGACACTCACCAGCAAGTGACACTCACCAGCAAGTGGCACTCACCAGCAAGTGGCACTCATTAGCAAGTGGCACTCAGGAGCAAGTGACACTCAGCAGCAAGTGACACTCAGCAGCAAGTGACACTCAGCAGCAAGTGACACTCAGCAGCAAGTGACACTCAGCAGCAAGTGACAATCAGCAGCAAGTGACACTCAGCAGCAAGTGACACTCAGCAGCAAGTGACACTCAGCAGCAAGTGACACTCAGCAGCAAGTGACACTCAGCAGCAAGTGACACTCAGCAGCAAGTGACAATCAGCAGCAAGTGACACTCAGCAGCAAGTGACACTCAGCAGCAAGTGACACTCAACAGCAAGTGACACTAACTCTCATGTCCTACACAACAAATAACACTACCTCCCATGTCTACCACAGCAGGCCACACTTATATTCATGTCTTCTACAGCAGGTGACACTAAGAGGCGCATCTACCACAGTACCGGACACTAACAATAGCACTCATGTCTACCACAGCAGCTGACACTAGCACTCATGTGTACCACAGCAGCTGACACTAGCACTCATGTCTACCACAGCAGTTGACACTAGCACTCATGTCTACCACAGCAGATGACACTAACACTCATGTCTACCACAGCAGGCGACACTAACAATCATGTTTACCACAGCAGGTGACACTAACACTTATGTCTACCACAGCAGGTGACACTAACACTCATGTCTACCTCATCAGGTGACACTAACACTCATGTCTACCACAGCAGGTGACAGTAACACTCATTTCTTCAATAAAAAGTAATATTAACATTCATGTCTTCCACAGCAGGTGACACAGTAGCTGCGGTGCAGCGTCGGGGCCACAGTGTGGCCACAGCAGACGCCTCTGAAGGTGTGAGGCTGAGAGCCACCATCTGCCTCACCTGTCTCACTATCCTCATCACCTTCCCTGTCAGATGATCACTCTGCCTCCCACTACCATTAAATACTTGAATATATGTAAATAAATATATGTTAGATTTGTATGAATGTATGCATTTATGAATTAACAAAAACATACATGTATATCCATGAAAGTGAGTGTATACATATGCTGAGTGAGACGACCGCCTCACTGATACTCACGTGAGACGACAACTCTACGATATATGACGCCTGGTATTTCCTTACTATTTCTTAATAAAGCGAGAGATGATGAAGGCGCTGGGAATATTGTTTCTATGTACTCTTGTTATATTACGTTGTGAGATTTAACATGTTTTTTTGTGATCTTATTAAAAGTATCTAAATACATCCATTACACACACATACACACACATACTCATATATACATATATACACATAAACATACACACACACACACACACACACACACACACACACACACACACACACACACACACACACACACACACACACACACACACACACACTCACACAAGCAGGTATAACAGGAAGGCACTGGAATGGATCAGGGAATACCTCAAAGGGAGGCAACAACGGGTCATGGTGCGTGGTAAGGTCTCACATTGAGCGCCTGTGACGAGCGGTGTACCGCAGGGGTCAGTCCTAGGACTAGTGTTATTCCTGGTATATGTAAATGACATGACGGACGGGATAGACTCAGAAGTGTCTCTATTCGCGGATGATGTGAAAATAATGAGGAGAATCACATCGGAAGAGGACCAGGCAGGGCTGCAAACAGACCTGGACAAGCTCGACATCTGGTCTAGCAATTGGCTTCTCGAATTCAATCTCTCCAAATGCAAAGTCATGAGGATCGGAGAAGGGAAAAGAAGACCGCTGACAAAGTACAAGCTAGGCGGACAAAGGCTACAAACCTCGGCAAAGGAGAAAGACCTTGGAGTGAGTATAACGCCAAACACGTCTCCGGAGGCACACATCAACCAGATAACTGCGGCAGCATATGGGCGACTGGCAAACCTAAGATTAGCGTTCCGTTACCTTAACAAGGAATCGTTCAAGACACTGTATACCGTGTACGTCAGGCCCATACTAGAATATGCAGCACCAGTCTGGAACCCACACCTGGTCAAGCACGTAAAGAAACTAGAGAAAGTGCAGTTTGACAAGGTTTGCGACAAGGTCTGTCTTATGAAGAAAGGTTGAGGAAATGGACTAACAACACTGGAGGAAAGAAGGTCAGAGGAGACATGATAACGACATACAAAATACTGCGGGGAATTGACAAGGTAGACAGTGACAGGATGTTCCAGAGAGGGAACACAGAAACAAGGGGACACAACTGGAAGCTGAAGAATCAGATGAGTCAAAGGGATGTTAGGAAGCATTTCTTCAGCCACAGAGTAGTCAGGAAGTGGAATAGTCTAGAGAAAGATATAGTGGAGGCAGGAACCATACATAGTTTTAAGACAAGGTATGATAAAGCTCATGGAGCAGGGAGAGCAGAGACCAAGTAGCGGACAGCGAAGAGGCGGGGCCAGGAGCTGAGTCTCGACCCCTGCAACCACAATTAGGTGAGTACAATTAGGTGAGTACACACACACACACATACATACATACATACACACAGACACATACACAAATACATACACACACACGCACATACACACACACACACACACACACACACACTCACACACTCACACACACACACACAAACAAACACACTCAACCATTGAAACTGGGCAACTACCTGAGGTGTGGAAGATGGCAAATGTGGTTCCAATTTTTAAGAAAGGAGACAGACACGAGGCATTAAACTACAGACCTGTGTCACTGACGTGTATAATAGGCAAAGTCATGGAGAAGATCATCAGGAGGAGAGTGGGGAAGCACCTAGAAAGACACAAGCTTATAAACGACAACCAGCACGGTTTCAGGGAAGGAAAATCCTGTGTCACAAACCTACTGGAGTTTTATGACAATGTAAAAGAAGTATGACACGAGATAGAGGGGTGGATAGACTGCATTTTCTTGGACTGCAAGAAGGCGTTCGACACAGTTCCTCACAAGAGGTTAATGCAAAAGCTAGAGGAACAGGCACACGTAACAGGAAAGGCACTGCAATGGATCAGAGAATATCTGACAATGAGGCAACAACGAGTCATGGTACTTGATGAGGTGTCAGAGTGGGCACCTGTGACGAGTGGGGTTCCACAGGGGTCAGTCCTAGGACCTGTACTGTTTTTGGTATATGTGAATGACATAACGGAAGGGATAGACTCAGAAGTGTCCCTGTTTGCAGATGATGTGAAGTTAATGAGAAGAATTAAATCAGTCGAGGATCAGGCAGGACTACAAAGAGACCTGGACAGGCTACAAGCCTGGTCCAGTAACTGGCTCCTTGAATTTAACCCTGCCAAATGAAAAGTCATGAAGCTCGTGGAAGGGCAAAGAAGACCACAGACAGAGTATAGTCTAGGTGGCCAAAGACTGCAAACCTCACTCAAGGAAAAAGATCTTTGGGTGAGTATAATACCGAGCACATCTCCTGAGCCACACATCAATCAGCTAACTGCTGCAGCATACAGGCGGATGGCAAACTTAAGAATAGCGTTCCAATACCTCACTCAGGAATCGTTCAAGACTCTGTACACCATATACGTCAGGCCCATACTGGAGTATGCAGAACCAGTTTGGAACCCACACCTGGTCAAGCACGTCAAGAAATTAGAGAAAGTGCAAAGGTTTGCAACAAGACTAGTCCCAGAGCTAAGGGGATCTCAGCCTGACGACACTAGAGGACAGGAGAGTTAGGGGAGACATGATAAAAACATATAAAATACTGCGAGGAATAGATAAGGTGGACAGAGACAAGATGTTCCAGAGAGGGGACACAGAAACAAGGGGTCACAATTGGAAGTTGAAGACTCCAATGAGTCAAAGGGATGTTAGGAAGTATTTCTTCAGTCATAGAGTTGTCAGGAAGTGGAATAGCCTAGAAAGTGACGTAGTGGATGCAGGAACCATACATAGTTTTAAGATGAGGTTTGATAAAGCTCATGGAGCAGGGAGAGAGAGAACCTAGTAGCAATCAGTGAAGAGGCGGGGCCAGGAGCTATGACTCGACCCCTGCAACCACAAATAGGTGAGTAAACACACACATGGCGGAAGGAATAGACTCCGAAGTGTCCCTGTTTCCAGATGATGTGAAGTTGATGAGAAGAATTCAATCGGACGAGGACCAGGCAGAACTACAAAGGTTGCAGGCATGGTCCAGCAATTGGCTACTCGAGTTCAACCCCACCAAGTGCAAAGTCATGAAGATTAGGGGAAGGGCAAAGAAGACCGCAGACGGAGTACAGTCAAGGGGGGCCAGAGACTACAAACCTCACTTAAGGAAAAGGATCTTGGGGTGAGTATAACACCAGGCACATCTCCTGAGGCGCACATCAACCAAATAACTGCTGCAGCATACTGGCGCCTACCAAACCTAAGAACAGCATTCCGACAACTTAATAAGGAATCGTTCAGGACCCTGTACACCGTGTACGTTAGGACCAAACTGGAGTATGCAGCACCAGTTTGGAACCCACACTTAGCCAAACACGTAAGGAAACTAGAGAAAGTGCAAAGGTTTGCAACAAGCGTAGTCCCGGAGCTAAGGGACATGTCCTACGAGAAAAGGTTAAGGGAAATCGACCTTACGACACAGTAGAATAGGAGGATATGATAACGACATATAAAATACTGAGAGGAATCGACAAGGTGGACAGAGACAGAATGTTCCAGAGATGGGACACAGCAACAAGGGGTCACAGTTGGAAGTTGAAGACTCAGATGAATCACAGGATGTTAGGAAGTATTTCTTCAGTCACAGAGTTGTCAGGAAGTGGAATAGTCTGGCAAGTTACGTAGTGGAGGCAGGATCCATATTTAGTTTTAAGAAGAGATATGATAAAGCTCATGGACCAGGAAGAGTAACCTAGTAGCAACCAGTAAGAGGCGGGCCGACCTTGAGATCCCTGCAACCACAACAAGGTGAGTACAACTAGGTTAGTACTCAAACAAACACACTCAAATAAAATATATATATATATATATATATATATATATATATATATATATATATATATATATATATATATATATATATATATATATATATATATCTTCTTCAACACGTCACCGTTTCCCACCGAAGCGGTGCCAAAAGGAAAACAAAGTTTCTCCTTTTACATTTAGTAATATATACAGGAGAAGCGGTTACTAGCCTTGTTCGGCATTTTATCACTCATACACGCTAGCTTACGGAGGAAAATTGTTCCACTATCCCATAAGATATATATATATATATATATATATATATATATATATATATATATATATATATATATATATATATATATATATATATATATATATATATATATTTATATATATATATATATATATATATATATATATATATATATATATATATATATATATATATATATAATATATATATAATATATATATATACTACACATTACAGTCACGTCACAAAACAAGACTACACCTCACAGTCACGTCACAGCAACAAGACTTCACCTCACAGTCACGTCACAACAACAAGTACACTACACCTCACAACACAAGACTACACCTAGTCACGTACAACAAAACTACACCTCACAGTCACGTCCAAAACAAGAAGACTTCACCTCACAGTCACATCACAACAAAACTACACCTCACAGTCACGTCAAAACAACAAGACTACATATCACAGTCACGTCACAACAAAACTACACCTCACAGTCACGTCAAAACAACAAGACTTCACCTCCCCGTCACATCACAACAAAACTACACCTCACAGTCACGTCACAACAACAAGACTACACCTCACAGTCACGTCACAACAATACTACACCTCACAGTCACGTCAAAACAACAAGACTACACCTCACAGTCACGTCACAACAATACTACACCTCACATAAACGTCACAACAACAAGACTACACCTCATAGTCACGTCACATCAACAAGACTCTGTGAAACACAGCTGATACTCTACCCAACAGAGTGTGTCTATAAGATTCCTTATAAAATATGTGATAGTTTATTACGGTCAAACTGGTAAAGTCTTGAACTAAAATTAAAACAACTTAAATATAGCAATAGAACTGAACAAGATTCTAATACTCTGTTTATTCATGTGAGAGATTTTTAACCATCCAATTGATTTTCAAAATGCTGAGAAAGTTGTATCAAGCAAGTCCATGGTTGAGAGGAATATAGTAGAATCATGTTTTATAAAAAGTAGTTTTGAAAATATTATGAATATTGCTTTTGGTTTATATAAATTTGATTTATTTATAATTAATAAAATCTGGGAAGAATATAAGATACATTAGGCAAGTAAAATTTTTTAATGCTTTTGTAAAGTATCAGTTGTGTTTCACACAGACGGGTGTTGTGACGTGACTGTGAGGTGTAGTCTTGGTGTTGTGACGTGACTGTGAGGTGTAGTCTTGTTGATGTGACGTGACTGTGAGGTGTAGTCTTGCTCTTATAAGCCTTCCTCTTTATGCTCTTTTTATAGTTCCTTGATAATGTGAGAAGTCACGAAAGTGATATATATATATATATATATATATATATATATATATATATATATATATATATATATATATATATATATATATATATATATATATATATATTAGGTCCACCTCTGGTGCAAATTGTGGGACCCATAGCCTCGGAGAAGTGGATAAAAGGCATCAAGGAAGAATATTTGGATTTCTTCCTGAAGCCGTTTGAATATTCCACTTCTCCTACCACCCCATCCTATATACACACATACATACATATAAATGCTTTATTAATAGACAGAATACATTTATAAAACACACAAACATGAACATGAATACAATGGTACAATATGTCAAAGATTATGAATCTCCTCCAGCTCCTCGAAGCCGGACGAAATATATATATATATATATATATATATATATATATATATATATATATATATATATATATATATATATATATATATATATGTCGTGCCGATTAGTTAAAACTGGCGATTTTGGCTTAAATAGCAACGCTCACCTTGACATATAAGACAAGTGAAAATTTGTGTATGCAATAATTTCGCCAAAATCATTCTGAACACAACGAAAAAATATATTTCATTGTGTTTGTTTATTATTAAATTAATGTTAACGTATCTAAAATATATTTAGTTGGGTTAGGCTAAATTAAATTGCGCTTGTTGTAATAAGGTTAGGTAGGTTTTCAAAGTTTCTCTTGGTACAAAATTAAATTTTTTTACATTAACATAAATGAAAAAAATATATCTTTAAACGTATAAGAGAAATTTTTAGGAAGGACTTAATTTTAAATGAGTTCTTGCTAATTGACCAGTTTTACCTAATCGGCACGACATATATATATATATATATATATATATATATATATATATATATATATATATATATATATATATATATATATATATATATATATATATATATATATATATATGTCGTGCCGATTAGGTAAAACTTGCGATTTTGGCTTAAATAGCAACGCTCACCTTGACATATAAGACAAGTGAAAATTTGTGTATGCAATAATTTCGCCAAAATCATTCTGAACATAACGAAAAAAATATATTTCATTGTGTTTGTTTATTATTAAATTAATGTTAACGTATCTAAAATATATTTAGTTGGGTTAGGCTAAATTAAATTGCGCTTGTTGTAATAAGGTTAGGTAGGTTTTCAAAGTTTCTCTTGGTACAAAATTATAAATTCTTACATTAACATAAATGAAAAAAATATATCTTTTAACGTATAAGAGAAAATTTTAGAAAGGACTTAATTTTAGATGAGTTCTTGCTAATTGACCAGTTTTACCTAATCGGCACGACATATATATATATATATATGCGGGGCCAGGAGCTGTGAATCGACCCCTGCAACTACAAATAGTTAAGTACAAAAGACACACACATATAGTATAGTCAAGTTTTTAGATATCTATAAACTTGTCAGTTTTTTTGTCCAGAATATTGTTCATAATCTAAAAAATATAAATATTTTTCTCAAAAATACAGTGTATTCTTTGGTAAATATATGTGTATGGGAGTTAGTATTTTGGAGTCACATTCATGGAGTAGGCCGATGAATCTACTACAATGCTCCTGTGTTTTTATTTTGAGCTTATGGCTTGAGATGTTTAACATGAATTACCTTTACAATTTCATATTAACTGGATATAATTTTAATATATTTAATGGTCTGAATTATTTACAATTTATCATTTTATTGGAAAAGCTTTATTAATATTTATTATTGAAATTATGGACCAATGTAGTATGAGGTGTCACTTAGTGAGAGTTTTTCCTCACTGAGTGAGGTAACACCTCACTGAGGAGTTGTTACCTTGAGAGAGGTAACACCTCACTGAGGAGTTGTCACCTTGAGTGAGGTAGCACCTCACTGAGGAGTTGTCACCTTGAGTGAGGTAACACCTCACTGAGGAGTTGTCACCTTAAGTGAGGTAACACCTCACTGAGGAGTTGTCACTTGAGTGAGGTAACACCTCACTGAGGAGTTGTCACCTTGAGTGAGGTAACACCTCACTGAGGAGTTGTCACCTTGAGTGAGGTAACACCTCACTGAGGAGTTGTCACCTTGAGTGAGGTAACACCTCACTGAGGAGTTGTCACCTTGAGTGAGGTAACACCTCACTGAGGAGTTGTCACCTTGAGTGAGGTAACACCTCACTGAGGAGTTGTCACCTTGAGTGAGGTAACACCTCACTGAGGAGTTGTCACCTTGAGTGAGGTAACACCTCACTGAGGAGTTGTCACCTTGAGTGAGGTAACACCTCACTGAGGAGTTGTCACCTTGAGTGAGGTAACACCTCACTGAGTTGTCACCTTGAGTGAGGTAACACCTCACTGAGGAGTTGTCACCTTGAGTGAGGTAACACCTCACTGAGGAGTTGTCACCTTGAGTGAGGTAACACCTCACTGAGGAGTTGTCACCTTGAGTGAGGTAACACCTCACTGAGGAGTTGTCACCTTGAGTGAGGTAACACCTCACTGAGGAGTTGTCACCTTGAGTGAGGTAACACCTCACTGAGGAGTTGTCACCTTGAGTGAGGTAACACCTCACTGAGGAGTTGTCACCTTGAGTGAGGTAACACCTCACTGAGGAGTTGTCACCTTGAGTGAGGTAACACCTCACTGAGGAGTTGTCACCTTGAGTGAGGTAGCACCTCTGAAGATGTATGAGCACTACGGTGTTCTTCACCAACTCCAAGGCTAAGGGATTGATTACCTCATCATTTGTATATACTTCTACAGTCTTCAAGTTTCGTCCTAGAATTTGTATTGATAAAGCCACTGGTTGGCGAAACGTCTACAATAAAGATACCCAGATGTTTTACATTGTGTCTAATTTTCATCTTGTCGTTATTGTCTACCATTCATGTACAACGAAGAACTCTATCAAAGTTATTTCTTTCTTAAACACCAGTAACTCTCTCATAATTACATCACACATTAAATTCACATGAATTTCCAGACCGTAAGCCAAATTATTTTCTAGTATGTGTAGTTTCATTCTCTAGGTGTTCAGTCCTCTAGTACTAGTAGCTTTTTTCCAATATTTTTACAACACTTACTAACGAAAACGACCCAGAGTTTAAAAGACATTATTCACTTCTCCTGTTTCAGACATTTATCCAATATGTGCCATCTTTGATGTTCTGCTAATTTATATTCCCGTAGCAAAATCTTAAAATAATACCAAAAGTGTATAGCATAACTCCTATGTACATAATTTTATAATGGAAGGTGCTTTTGCATTTATTCTTCTTTCCTTTTGTCCTATCAGCATCTAGTAATATTTAGTATGCTTCCTCTTCAGTTTTTTCAGTATTCTCTAATTTAACTGTCTGTCTTGGATTACAATTCACTACACCGATTACATTTGGTTAATACACTATGAAACTTCCTGTTTAATACCTCACATTTGTCTGTCTGCATCTACTTCAGTGATTTTAACGTCGTTACTTGTTAATCGTCATTCATTAATTATATTTCGCTGTTTAACAGTTATCTTTTTTCAAACAATATTGTAAGATTTGGTTCAACTTTCCCCTTGTCCATTATTACATTCCCGAAGATGCTTTCTTCATTTCTTTATATTATTCTATATTCATTTCTGGCCGCCTTGAATCTCGTATAAGTTTCTAGACTGGTCTCCCTGTATCATTCTCTCCAAGCTTTTGATAGTTCCCAGCACAATTTATTAAACCATTCATCGATATTCTGTCTAATGTTTTTTGGTATAAGCTCTTAACTCTTTTTCATATTAGTGCAAAATTCTTTGTCCAGACTATTTATATCTGTCCTAAGTAATATGTTGTTCAATATAATTTGAAGAAAATACTCTTTTATAGTATTGTAACACATACCTCAACACCCAGTTGTGTCCCCTTGTATGTTGTGCCCCAACTCTGAAACATTCTGTCCCTATCCACCTTGTCAATTCCTCTCAGTATTTTATTTGTCGTTATCATTCCCCTCCATCCCTCCAGTCCTCCAGTGTCGTCAGGTTGAGTACCCTTAACCTCACAAGACATACTCTCTTAGCTCCGGGAATAGTTTTGTTGCATTTTTTTCACTTTCTCAAATATATTAACGTATATAACCAGGTGTGGGTTCCATACTGGTGTTTCATACTTCAATATGGGCATGACGTACACGGTGTAGTGTCGCGAATCATTTTTAAATTAGATGTCGAAATGCTGTTCCTAGGTTTGACAGGCGCCCTTACGCTGCAGCAGTTATTTGGTTGATATGCTCCTCAGGAAATATGGTCGGTATGATGCTCACCCGAAGAGTCTTTTTCTTGAATGAGTTTTGCAGCATTTGACTCCTTAGGCCGTACTTCGTCTGCTGTCTTCATTGTCCTTCTCCAATCTTCATGACTTTACAGAGGCTTGCAACCTGTCCAGATCCCCATGTAGATTTATCTGATCTTTGTCCGCTTGTATTCTCCTCATCAGTTTCTCATCGCCTGCGAATAGGGACGCCTCTGAATCCCTCTCTTCCGTCAAGTCATTCACATATACAAGAAAGAGCACCAGACCTAAGACTGATCCTTGTGGAACCCCACTCGACGCTTGTGCCCACTCTGACATGTGCCCACTCTGTCATCTAATAACACACGTTGGTTTCATCCTGTCAGGAATTCTCTGATCCATTTGCAGTAATTTCCCTGCTGTTCCTGCCTGTTCCTCTAGTTTTTCAACCAGTCTATTATGTTTTACTCTGTCGAAAGCCTTCTTACAGTACAAGAAAATGCAGTCTACCCATCTCTCTCCCTCTTGTCTTTTTTTGAAACTTCGATGTAGAGTAGGTTTGTGACGTAGGATTTCACTTCCAGAAGTCATGATGGTTGTCACGCATTAGTGCACCCCTTTGTAGTTGCTCCATCACTCTTCTGATGACTTTACATGCAATATTTGTCAGCGACACTGGTCTGTAGTTTAATGCTGCCTGTTTCTCTCCTTTTTTTTAAAAAACTGGGACCATGTTTGCTGTCTTCCATACCTTATGCAGTTGCCCTATTTCTCTAGATTAATTGAAGATTGTTGTTAGCGGCACACACCGTGCATCTACTCCCTCTCTCAGGACCCAAGGAGAAATGTTATCTGATCCCACCGCCTTCGAGGTGTCTAATTCTCCAAGCTGTTTATTCAGCTTCTCGCTTGTGTGCAGTGTGTGCAGCACTTGATGGTGCACCCTACTGCTTCAATTTGCAGGAAGCCGCTCCCTAACTCTTATGCGGAGCTCTTCTCATTCTTCCTGGTCACTCTCTGTAAGTTCCCCTCCTTCCTCAGCCTGATTATTTGTTCTTTGACTGTTGTTTTCCTTTTGATGTGGCTGTATAACAACTTTCGATAAGATTTGGTTTTGATGTTATGTTATTCTCGTATTACCGCTGGGTCTTTCTCTCCTTTTCCATGCTCAACTCTTTGTTTTCCTGAGTCCTTTGCCTTCTATACTTTTTCCATGTTCTAGCACACTTGGCTTTGGCCTCTCCACACTTCCTGATAAACCGTGGGCTAACTTTGGTCTTTGTGTTATTTCTATTGCCCTAATTTGATGTGGAGTGGTGGCAGCAGAATTTTCTAGTGGTCAACTAGTGACACAGTTTTCACGTTGTGATTTCCGGGTAAGTAGCTGGTTTTTGGTGGCCAGTCTTTTTGTTCATAGTGCTGGCTGTCTGCCCTACTATCCCAAAGACACAGAAAACAGGGATGCTTGGTGTATCCGCCTTGAAGACCTAGTAGGAGAGCAATAACTTTTATATCACCACAAATGAGAAAATTGTGATTCTGGTACTTGATTGCAGATATTAGTGTCTTCGTATTTGCGTAAGTTTCTGACATTTGGACACTATGGCCAATTGGCTCAGATGCAGCTGTGTTACCATTGTTGAGAAATACAGCCTTTAAACTTCTTTCAGAAGAATCAATGAAGAGTCTAAATTCATCTGCTTTGTATGTCATCCCCATGTGTTCAATAAGGCCAGAAATATTTGAACAGAAATCTAAAGATTCATCTTTGTCAAAGAACTGAGTGAATTCCGCTTCACGATGACGGTACCAAGCGAATGTTGTTCCAGGAGCTAGAAACCTGTGTTCCTTCAGTCTAGAGCCAAGTAACTGTGCACTTTCTTTTTTGAAGGGTTTTGGATCGTCATTTGTTGGTGGTTCATAGTCTACTTCCATCTCCTTGGAATCACTGGTATCAGACTCTGATGAAATTTGTCATGTCTCAGGTGGCACAGGTAGAGGAATATCTTCAGAGTGTGGAACAGCCTTATTGCTGAAGGAATATTTGGGTATATTATGCTATCTTTAGTCTTCTTGTTGAATCCAGCTACTTTAGTCATACAAAAGTAGCAGTCATCATGGTGGTTCATCTGCTCCCGCCATACCATTGGTACTCCAAAGGTAAGTTTTCCAACTGACCACATTTGCAGCTTACTGATGCAACTCTTGCAAGCTTTGTGTGGTGCAAATGGTTTGTCCTGGTCTCCAAGTTTGCAGACAAAATAAGCAAAGTAGCAGCGCTTCAATAAAGGAATAATGTTGCTCCGGGAATCTGAAGGTGAATTGCCCGCAGACATAACAAAATATGTCTGGTGAATTTTATGCAGCCTCTAGACATATTAATAATCTGAAAATAAAGAAAAATATATTAGATTTAACATTTAATTCAATATAAGGTAAGCATTTTAATTGGTAATATACCACTTTCTCATTGACTTATGTTACACGAAAAGAGAAAAGTAACGTTTCCATATAACTTGAGAACCTGATGTGATAGAGATGAATAAAAAACACAATGAATCACTATTTTCCATATATATACCGAAAAAGATACCATAGAGTCAATAAAAAAAAAACATGCAGACCAGTGTAATCTGTCATATCATTGCCGTGTGTTTCTCGAATAAACTTTAACTTTCCAAATAAATGTCATATTTCATCATTGTCTGAATTAATATAAACACTACTGCAACCTTGCCCTGCCCATGTGAGCCCTTCTGGCCATCTTAGCTGGAGTGTTCTCTATCGCTCAATTACTCTCATTGTACTCTTGTCTTGGCTTCTTGCTGTTTGGTGGTGGGTTGCACATCACTGTTATCATTTCTTTTGGACGCAGATCTGAAGTGTTCCTTCTATGTAGTCGTCTAATTACCCCTTGCCCAGTCTCCCCATCTCAAAACCTCAAACTCTATTGGCTTTTGATGAGCAGTGCAACTCCTCTTTCTCCTCTGGTCCTCCTGTCTTTCTTCAGTATCCGATATCCAGTCATGAAGATCGCATCTGTTATCACCCATTGAGGTTTGTCTCTTTGAGTGCTATGATGTCCGAAGATGCCTCAATGATTCGTTCATGCCATTCTTCTTATTTGTTGTTCCATGTGCATTGGTGAACCATAACTTCAGCTTCCTTTCCAATACTGTATTCTGGACCACTATGATATGGTATTGGATGCACTGGAAGAAAAACAGAATGCAGATGTAATATACACAGACTTTGCAAAAGCTTTCGACAAGTGCGATCAAGGCGTAATAGAACACAAAATACGCGCTCAAGAAATAATTAGCAATCGAACACAAAAAGTAGTGGTCAACAGAGTTAAATCGGAAGCTGCCATAGTAAAAAAATTGTTCCACAAGGCACAGTACTCACCCCATCCTGTTCCTCATCCTCATAACAGACATAGACAGAGATGTAATTCACAGCACCGTGTCATCCTTTGCGATGATACTAGGATTTGCATGAGACTGTCATCTATTGAGGACACAGTTAACCTCCAAGAAGATATAAACCAAGTTTTCCAATGGGCAATGGAAAGCAATATGATGTTCAATGAAGACAAATTCCAACTACTCCGTTATGGAAAACTGGAGGAAATAATAACTAGAACAGAGTATACTACAAACTCTGATCATACAATAGAGCGGAAAAATAATGTGAGGGACCTGGGCGTGATAATGTCTGAGGATCTCACTTTCAAGGATCACAGCAGTGCAACGATCACAACTGAAAAGAAAATGATAGGATGGATAATGAGAACCTTCAAAACAAGAGATGCCAAGCCAATGATGATCCTTTTCAAATCACTTGTTCTCTCTAGGCTGGAATATTGCTGTACATTAACATCTCCGTTCAAAGCAGGTGAAATTGCAGATCTAGAGAATGTACTGAGAACCTTTACTGCACATATTAGTTCTATCAAACACCTCAACTACTGGGAACTCTTGGCAGCACTTGACTTGTACTTGTTGGAATGCAGGAGAGAGAGATAAGAACATAAGAACATAAGAAAGAAGGAACACTGCAGCAGGCCTACTGGCCCATGCGAGGCAAATCCAAGTCTCCCACCGGCTTAAGCCAATGCCCCGACCCAGCCAGGTCAGGTTACATTCACTTAAGGAAGGAGCACGGCATCTGACCTAGTAGCACAAGCTAGTCAGGACTAACTCACACCCACCCGCACCCACTCATATATTTATCTAGCCTATTTTTAAAACTACACAACGTTTTAGCCTCTATAACTGTAATCGGGAGTTTGTTCCACTCATCGACAACTCTATTACCAAACCAATGCTTTCCTATATCCTTCATGAATCTGAATTTATCCAACTTAAAACCATTGCTGCGAGTCTTGTCAATACTAGATAATTTTAGAACTCTATTTACATCCCCTTTATTTATTCCTGTTTTCCATTTATACACCTCAATCATATCCCCCCTAATTCTACGCCTTTCTAGAGAGTGCAGATTCAGGGCCCTCAGTCTATCCTCATAGGGGAGATTTCTGATACATGGGATCAACTTAGTCATCCTCCTTTGTACGTTTTCCAGAGCATTTATATCCATTCTGTAATACGGTGACCAAAACTGTGCAGCATAATCTAGATGAGGCCTAACCAAGAATATATAGAGTTGAAGAACAACCTGAGGACTCCTATTATTTATGCTTCTTGATATGAAGCCAAGGATTCTGTTCGCTTTTTGCGAACACTTATGCCCTGCTGTCTTGGTTTTAGATTACTGCTAACCAGAACTCCTAAATCCTTTTCACAATCAGTAGTATTAAGAGCTACATTATTTAGTTTATATGTGGCATGGTTATTGTCCTGTCCAATATTTAGAACTTTGCATTTATCTATATTAAACTGCATCTGCCACTTCTCCGACCACTGCATCAGTCTATTCAAATATTCCTGGAGTGCTCTAATGTCCTCATTTGAATGAATTGGACGGCCTATTTTGGTGTCATCAGCAAATTTGCTTATGTCGCTATTTATTCCCTCATCTATGTCGTTTATGTAGATTGTGAACAACAAGGGTCCCAATACTTACCCCTGTGGAACACCGCTTGTGACGTTTCCCCACTCTGATTTCTCCCCATTTATGCAAACTCTCTGCTGCCTATTTGTCAACCATGCCTCTATCCAGGAAAAAAATTCTCCTCCAATTCCGTGTGCCTTAATTTTCCTCAATAGTCTCTGATGTGGGACTCTATCAAAAGCCTTACTGAATTCCATATATACAATATCATATTCATTACCATGATCTACCTCCTCAAATAGCTTAGTGAAAAAAGTTATTAAATTTGTAAGGCATAATCTACACTTGGAAAATCCTAGAAGGAATGGTCCCGAATCTACACTCAGAAATCATTTCCTATGAAAGTAAAAGTATTGGCAGGAGGTGCAAAATACCTCCATTGAAAAGTAGGGGCGCCATTGGTACACTAAGAGAAAACACCATAAGTGTCCGGGGCCCAAGACTGTTCAACAGCCTCCCACCATGAATAAGGGGAATTACCAATAGGCCTCTGGCTGCCTTCAAGATGGAACTTGACAGATACTTAAAGTCGGTGCCGCATCAGCCGAGGTGTGGTTCGTACGTTGGACTACGTGCGGCCAGCAGTAACAGCCTGGTTGATCATGCCTTGATCCACCTTTAGGCCTTGTCGTGGACTGGGCCGCGAGGGCGTTGATCCCCAGAATTCCCTCCAGGTAGGTAGGTTGAGGGTGTGGAAGGCAGGGCTGCCTGGGTGGGATATTATTGAAGTCTGCTGTAATGATGGTATTAATGATGGGGGACGGGCTGTGGAGTGTGGCTTGTTTCTGGTTATAGTGTTTGGTTGGTGTGGGATGGTAAGGGTTGAGAGGATTCTGTGGGTGGTTCTGTGGGTGGTTGTGTTTGTTGCTTCCCTAGAGGGTGCACTCGCCTGTCTATCAATGCCTCTTATGTCTCCTCTTCCTTAATCTGGTGTATTATTACTGTCTCAGTTCTTCTTTTTATGTTCGTTTGTGGTCAAGGTACACTCAGTGGCATTTTTCCTAGTTCTTTAACAGTGGTTTCAGCTGCAGGATCTTTCATACAATTTATGTTTTGTCAGCTTGGTTATGTCTTTGTCTACTGTTATTGTGATGATGCTCTCACTCTTTTTTTACCTCACCCTGTCTTCTTTTGTTGTAGGTTCTCCCATCTCATGAACCCAATGAATAAGTCACCTTTCCCACTCCTCTTCCTATTTGTTTTCCCTCCATATCTCTGGTGCAATTAAAGCATCTCCTTAGTTGTTTCCTTTATCATCTCCCAGACGTCCCGGTGGCCTGATATCCCTTCAGTCCTCTCACTGTCAGCTGATGCTCCTGTTCTTAACGTTATGCTCCCATCGACCCTTATCTCTATATGTCGCTTCAGAACTTTCAGCTTCTCCGCCAGGCTTTACATTTTTGCCTCAAATAGATACAGAACTGTATTTATTTTTACCTAGATACAGAACTGTATTTATTATTACTTTCTATAACGATCCTGCACTGTACTCGCACAATACTTCACTTTAATAATTGCATTTGTTTACTGGGCGCTCCATTTACATCAGTGGTTTCGCGTCATTAAGGGCATTTTACCCTCATTGACTGACTACTGTCTGACTGACTTACTGACTTCTCTCCATGAATGTTTGGTGACTGGCTCACCTTGGTGTTATCTGAAGTGGATTATTTCTGGATTCATTCATTCTCGAAATATCGGGCGCCGGTCTGACTACAACTCGGTAAGAACCATTCACAGGAGACACTGGTATTACAACCCATCACTTGCATAGAAGGAATATCGATGAATTATCACCTATCACTTCGCTTTAATGTCCATCTGTTAACACTGCTTTTTCGCTAAATCTTTTAAATGAAACAGGATAATACATCTGTACCTCCAGAAAATCATCCGTGGAAATATCACAGCCAACCTGGGAACTTCTCTGGGAACTTCTAGCGACAACCATTGTCATCAGTTGCAAAGAGATGTTCCCGGAACACATCCACTCAACTTCCCTCCTCAGTCCACAGATGTTTCTGAAACTCTTTGATTACTGCACTCTGCTATCACAATATGCAACTCTATCATATAGCACTGATATTCTGTGCTATTGGTGCCGTCTCTAAGTCTTTCTTCCTCGTTAACTGGTTCTCTGCTTCCTAGATCTTTAGTTTACTGGTTCCGTGCTTCCTAAGTTCTTCTTCGTTGACTTGTTGCTGTCTTCTAAGAACCTCCTCTTTGACTGGTTGTTGGCATCCTAGAGTCTTCCACCAGACGACTGGCTTCTTTCTGACCTGCCTTTTTAACAGTCTACTTACTGCTTGTTGTCTGATCCAGCTTGGTATTATCTCCAGCATGTGATGTAACGGGTAGAGTCTGCAGGGCTCTGATGAATATGTGGGTCAGCAGGGCACCAGCAGTAACAGCCTGGTTGATCAGGCCCAAGGCCAGGTCTGGAAGTAAAAAAAAAAACTTTCAAAACTCATGAAAGGTATATGAAAGGTATATTGATTTTGAGCTTGAATGATTACTGTGTCCAGGTACTTCACATATATGTGAGATATCTGTCATCTTTGCGAGTCTCTACGGTGGTTATTGTTTCTTATGCTGTTGGATGAACTAAGCGGCAAGTTGACGCATCAGATCAAACACTACATGTTTCGAAAAATTCTGAAATATTTTTAGAAACACGCAGGACCAGGGAGAGAGAGAGAGAGAGAGAGAGAGAGAGAGAGAGAGAGAGAGAGAGAGAGAGAGAGAGAGAGAGAGAGAGGCCTTCATGATGGCGAGGGAAACGTGCTCAAAAATTTGAAGATACATCTCTTTCCTAGAATCACTTCTGATTGCTTTATATTTTTTAACAACTTTACGTCCCTACGGGAGTATTATGTTAAGTAAAAAGGAGACAATTGTAACTAATGCGACATTTTATTGTGGCAACGTTTCGCTCTACAGGAGCTTTGTCAAGCCGTTTTGTAAGTGCTTAACAAAGCCCCTGGAGAGCGCGAAACATTGCCACAATAAAATGTCACATTTGTTGCACTTGTGTCCTTTTACTTAACCCCTACGGGTGTAGTGCTTCCCAATGAAAATAAGAAAATAAATGTCACAAAACGAAAAAAGCATTAAGTCTACACTATTTTCATTACACAGAGTTGCATAACCCCAAGAATAATAATATAAAAAATATTATTACAATGTGAGGGCAATGTGTGGTGTGAATATAATGCAGAGAATTCGTAGTTTGGAGATTAGGAGGAGGTGTGGGATTACCAAAACTATTATCCAGAGAGCTGAGGAGGGGTTGTTGAGATGGTTTGGACATGTAGAGAGGTGGAACAAAATAGAGTTGTATAAATCTGTAGTGGAGGGAAAGCATGGTAGGGGTCGGCCTAGGAAAGGATGGAGGGAGGGAGTAAAGAAGGTTTTGTGTGAGGGGCTTGGACTTCCAGCAAGCATGCGTGAACGTGTTAGATAGGAGTGAATGGAGACAAATGTTTTTTAATATTTGACGTGCTGTTTGAGTGTGAGCAAAGTAACATTTATGAAGGGATTCAGGGAAACCGGCAGGCCGGACTTGAGTCCTGGAGATGGGAAGTACAGTGCCGGCACTCTGAAGGAGGGGTGTTAATGTTGCAGTTTTATAACTGTAGTGTAAAGCACCCCTCTGGCAAGACAGTGATGGAGTGAATGATGATGAAAGTTTTTCTTATACGGGCCACCCTGCCTTGGTGGGAATCGGCCGATGTGTTAATAAATAAAAAAATTACATTATGGGAGAAGTACTAAACTCTCGAGGTTAAAGACAGCGAGGGAACTGCGAGAAAGAGTCCTTCCGTGGAAGCTGGGCACAGCCACTACCACGGTCACGAGTCCATCACTAGATCCACTACCACGGTCACGAGTCCATCACTAGATCCACTACCACGGTCACGAGTCCATCACTAAATCCACTACCACGGTCACGAGTCCATCACTAGATCCACTACCACGTTCACGAGTCCATCACTAGATCCACTACCACGTTCACGAGTCCATCACTAGATCCACTACCACGGTCACGAGTCCATCACTAGATCACTACCACGGTCACGAGTCCATCACTAGATCCACTACCACGTTCAAGAGTCCATCACTAGATCCACTACCACGTTCAAGAGTCCATCACTAAATCCACTACCACGGTCACGAGTCCATCACTAGATCCACTACCACGGTCACGAGTCCATCACTAGATCCACTACCACGGTCACGAGTCCATCACTAGATCCACTACCACGTTCACGAGTCCATCACTAGATCCACTACCACGTTCAAGAGTCCATCACTAGATCCACTACCACGTTCAAGAGTCCATCTCTAGATCCACTACCACGGTCACGAGTCCATCACTAGATCCACTACCACGGTCACGAGTCCATCACAGATCCACTCCCACGTTACGATCCATCACTAGATCCACTACCACGTTTACGAATCCATCACTAGATCCACTACCACGTTTACGAGTGCATCACTAGATCCACTACCACGGTCACGAGTCCATCACTAGATCCACTACCACGTTCACGAGTCCACCACTAGATCCACTACCACGGTCACGAGTCCATCACTAGATCCACTACCACGGTCACGAGTCCATCACTAGATCCACTACCACGGTCACGAGTCCATCACTAGATCCACTACCACGTTCACGAGTCCATCACTAGACCCACTACCACGTTCACGAGTCCATCACTAGATCCACTACCACGGTCACGAGTCCATCACTAGATCCACTACCACGTTTAGGAGTCCATCACTAGATCCACTACCACGGTCACGAGTCCATCACTAGATCCACTACCACGTTCACGAGTCCATCACTAGACCCACTACCACGTTCACGAGTCCATCACTAGATCCACTACCACGTTCACGAGTCCATCACTAGATCCACTACCACGGTCACGAGTCCATCACTAGATCCACTACCACGTTTACGAGTGCATCACTAGATCCACTACCACGGTCACGAGTCCATCACTAGATCCACTACCACATGACACTCTAACACACAAGAACACCAAATCCTACAAAAATCACACACCCAGCAGAGCTAGGTGTTTTACCGTGATCCGAGGACATAGGATGGTGTGGGTGCCTCTGAGCTAATTTCATTCTACTCCCTGTTTGGTGTACTAGAATGAACAAGCAGTATTTAATATTATTGTAACCAAGAACAAGTGGCATTGATCAATAACAACACTGCGACTAGACAAGGAGTAGAATGAAATTAGCTCAGAGGCTCCCACACCACCGTTTGTCCTCGGATCACGGTAAAACACCTAGCTCTGCTGGGTGCGTGATTTTAATAGGATTTGGTGGTCCTGTGGGTTAGAGTGTCATGTGGTTTTCGTTCACCATGAAGCAGGCCAAAACAACATGGGTTCGAGTCTTTGTATAGTCGAGGTTAGTGCATTATATTATATATATATATATATATATATATATATATATATATATATATATACATATATACATTGACAAAATACATTGACAAGAATACAATAGGGAGTAAAACAACATAGATAACAACTCAGAGCTACATGTCAAATACTTCGTCCAGCTCCCCGGCAGTGGACCGCGTGCCCAGAATGCTGCAGGCATTTCCCCTCTGGATCGCAACATTGAGTCTCTGAAAGAGGAAGCTGGTCGCTCTGTAGTCCTTTGTTTCTATGATGAGTTTTTCACCCAGCTCTTTGAGAAACTTTAGAGCACACTTGCCCCATGCTCCATGGGTCTCCGACCCTATTGGGATGAAGTTATAGCAAGGGGGAAGGCCTTCATATTTGCGAGTCTTCTGGGTCTCCCTGTGGCAGGCAGCTCCACCCCCTTCGGCTACGGAGTATGGCAGGTAGGTGTCTGCCATTGTGGCAGCACAGGTGTAGTCCCAAGCAATCTGCTTACCATCCTTCCAGGGTAGCATAGTGGCTCCATCCGGATGCTTTTGACTTCCATCAGACCTCTGCACTTGGGGTTCCCGTTGAGCTGGGCAACGGGCTGTCGCGAGGCTTCTCTTTATGATGTCATTAACCTCCTCATGTCTAGCATACTTCCCTTCTGATGTGTGACACACGAGACCATATATGTATATGTCGTGCCGATTAGGTAAAACTTGCGATTTTGGCTTAAATAGCAACGCTCATCTTGAGTTGCAATAATTTCGCGAAAATTATTCAGAACCTAACGAAAAAAATATATTTCATTGTGTTTGTTTATTATTAAATTATTGTTAATGTATTTAAAATATGTTTAGTTGGGTTAGGCTAAATTAAATTGCGCTTGTTGTAATAAGGTTAGGTAGGTTTTCAAAGTTTCTCTTGGTTCAAAATTATAAATTTTTACATTAACATAAGTTAAAAAAAATATATCTTTAAACGTATAAGAGAAAATTTTAGAAAGGACTTAATTATAGATGAGTTCTTGCTAATTGACCAGTTTTACCTAATCGGCACGACATATATATATATATATATATATATATATATATATATATATATATATATATATATATATATATATATATATATATATATATATATATATATATAAATATAAATTCTTTCTTTCAACACGTCGGCCGTTTCCCACTGAGGCAGGGTGGCCCAAAAGGAAAACGAAAGTTTCTCCTTTTACATTTAGTAATATATACAGGAGAAGGGGTTACTAGCCCCTTGCTTCCGGCATTTTAGTCGCCTCTTACGACACGCATGGCTTACGGAGGAAGAATTCTATTCCACTTCCCATGGAGAATATATATATATATATATATATATATATATATATATATATATATATATATATATATATATATATATATATATATATATATATATATATATATATATATGTCGTGAAGAATAGGTAAAAATGGTCAATTAGCAAGAACTCATTTAAAATTAAGTCCTTTCTAAAATTTTCTCGTATACGTTTAAAGATATATATTTTTCATTTATGTTAATGTAAAAATTAATAATTTTGTACTAAAAAAATTATTAAACTTACCTAACCTTATTATGACAAGCGTAATTTAATTTAGCCTAATTCAACTAAATATATTTTAGATACGTTTACAATCATTTAATAATAAACAAACACAATGAAACATATTTTTTTCGTTAGGTTCAGAATGAATTTTGCGAAATTATTGCATAAACAAATTTTCGCTTGCCTTAATCGACAAAAATAGCGTTGCTGTTTAAACCAAAATCGCAAGTTTTACCTGTTCGGCACGACATGTATTTATAAATATCGCTTAGAGAGAAGAAGAAGAATAACACGTAGAGAGACTAGAGATAACATTAACACCAAGCGAGAAAAAACGAAAAGACAAACTTAAACGCTGAGATAAGATGGAAAGTAGAGATGTGTAGTAACATATTTTCTAATTACTTTCACAAACTAATTTTCATAGAGGTTAATTATAATAATATCCTTTATCTTTATTTACTACAAGTACATGTACAAGGTATACAAGTACATGTACAAGGTATACAAGTACATGTACATGGTATACAGTCCTAGCTGACATCAATGACATGCTACTATATAGAAAGCCGCTTGTTATGCTGAGCATTTCCCGCAAATTAGGTCAGTGTTCCAGGATGCGACTCACACCAGTCGACTAACACCCAGGTACCCATTTTACTGATGGGGAACATAGACAACAGGTGTAAAGAAACACGCCCAATGTTTCTGCCCTGGCTGGGAATCGAACCCAGGCCCTCGCCGTGTGAAGCGAGAGCTTTGTTCTTGTTTTATGTTATTCAATAGTTCCTTCTCATTATAGCTTTGTTCTTGTTTTATGTTATTCAATAGTTCCTTCTCATTCCAGCTTTGTTCTTGTTTTATGTTATTCAATAATTCCTTTTCATTCCAGCTTTGTTCTTGTTTTATGTTATACAATAGTTCATTCTCATTCCAGCTTTGTTCTTGTTTTAAGTTATTCAATAGTTCCTTCTCATTCCAGCTTTGTTCTTACTTTATGTTATTCAATAGTTCCTTCTCATTCCAGCTTTGATCTTGTCTCCTTCTTAAGATTATTATTTTCCAAGACTTTTCCTTTTATCTTCTCGTGTTTCCGCTCCAGATCTCTCTTCATTTCCGAGAGTCCACTTTCTTCTGGCAGGTATCATCTGACCTGGTGCTGCGTCAGGTACTTCTTGCTCGTCTCCTCCAATCTTCGCATTTCCTGCCTCTTTGAACCTTCTCTTTCTAATCAGGTCTTCTCTCTCGTTTTCTCTTTTTATTCCCCAAACTTCATGGGCTTTTCGTGGTGGTGGATGGTAGTCCTTACTATTTGTATTATACTTTATGTAATTTTCTGTCCTCGTTTAAGTAATTGCAAAATCTGAGTTTTTTTATTTGTATAGACTATAATTAATATTACGTAACATTTTTACAGGACCCATAGTGGACTAGGTGCCATTTGAGCAGGTGACTTTCTTGTAGTGATTTTCCTCTCACCTCCATCTCTCCTTTCCTGTCTCTCTGTTTCTGCCCCTCTTTCTCTGCCTCTGTCTGTCTCTCCGTCTGTGTGTGTGTGTCTCTCACTCTCTTTGTTATTCCTCTCAGAGTGAGGGAAAACTGCAGCATCCAAAGCAGATTGTTTGAGTACTGAGAGTGATCTGGCCTGGCTGACGCAGTGGTCAGCCGCATGATAGGTTGGTTTCATCGTTGGTATATTAATCAATCTATAACACGAATAAAACATTTTAGCAAGAAACTAAAGGAAACAACTGAAGAAAAAGATGCAGAAGTAGTAATGAGCAACGACCTCATAATTAGTATACAATACCTAACTGTGAGGAATAAAGCTAAGAACGCAAAGTTTCATAGGTAGAAACACCAAGAAGTCTGTAATACATTTGTTTGTCCCATCCTGAGTAATTTATTCAGTTTTGGTCTTCAAATAACATAAAAGCGAAGGATGTGAGCTGCCAAACGCGTAGCATCACTCAGTAAGACTTTATAAAGAAACACTCCAATCTCAACATTTTCTCAAGAAGATCATAAACCGAAATAATTCGATAAAACTGAGAGGGAAGATGCAGTTCAAACATATGCAAAGTGTTTTTTTTTAAACTGAACTATGGTGTAAAGAAATAAATTACCTTCTAAATTGTAAGTTCGAAGATTAAGAATCATTTAAGAAGCAGCTAAACACGCACTTAGGAGTAGTTACTGCAGTTAGTGGTAACCAGATACAAGACCATTGTAACACCACGAGTTGCGGTGTGTAACACCCAGATTTAAGATAGAAATGGATGCCTTTGCCATCTGTTCTCTTTCATTTCTCCTACAAATTCCATGTCATTTTTTCCAATATGGTATGGTATATTTTTTCCTTTTTTTTCAATTTGGCAATACATAAATAGTATGTGGCAAGGCCGGGAGATTTTGACCTAGACCTGGAGTAAATATACTTCCAGTGACAGTAAAAACCAGCTGGTACTGTTTGCCCAAAGAGGAGTGAAGGTGGTGATAAAGCTTTCTGATTTATTATCTCTGCCACATACACTTGAGAATACATTAATGTACTTAATCTAGAGAGAAGCACAGTTCTCAGTAAAGAGCCTTAGTGTCAACTTCAAAGCCAATAAACCTCTGGTTCCTTCCAGGAATAAGGTGTGCTACTCTTCTATTTCTTCTCTCTCCATCTCCTCTCATATCTTAATCTCTCTTATCCTGCGGAAGCTACATTCTCGTAAGCCTAGCATAAAGCTCTCTCTTTGCTCTCTCTCTCTCTCTCTCTCTCTCTCTCTCTCTCTCTCTCTCTCTCTCTCTCTCTCCAGTGCCGGATAGTGTTCACTTTGACACCGTAAGTAACATTGAAAGTCTTTCTGGATTGCAGATGTTCAAGTGCAGGTGTGTAGGTGCTACCTTATTTTCAGAGAACAATTTAGCTTCGTACAGTAGGTTGATGGAGATATTTATGTGGTGTTGAATAACAAGTCTGACCAGCAGGTCATGCCAGGTTTGTACAACCAGGTCTTGATGAACTGACCTGCTAACATTGTCTAGTATCTCTTGAACACTGTTTAGTATATCTTGAACACTGTTTAGTATATCTTGAACACTGTTTAGTACTTCTTGAACACTGTTTCATATCTCTTGAACACTGTTTAGTATATCTTGAACACTGTTTTGTATATATTGAACACTGTTTTGTATATCTTGAACACTGTTTTGTATATCTTGAACACTGTTTTGTATATATTGAACACTGTTTTGTATATATTGAACACTGCTTAATACTTCTTGAACACTGTTTAATATCTCTTGAACACTGTTTAGTATATCTTGAACACTGTTTAGTACTTCTTGAACACTGTTTAGTACTTCTTGAACACTGTTTAATATCTCTTGAACACTGTTTAGTATATCTTGAACACTGTTTAGTATATCTTGAACACTGTTTAGTACTTCTTGAACACTGTTTAATATCTCTTGAACACTGTTTTGTATATATTGAACACTGTTTAGTATATCTTGAACAATGTTTAGTACTTCTTGAACACTGTTTAGTATCTCTTGAACACTGTTTAGTATCTCTTGAACACTGTTTAGTATATCTTGAACACTGTTTAGTATCTTTTGAACACTATTTATCTCTTGAACACTGTTTTGAATATCTTGAACACTGTTTAGTATATCTTGAACACTGTTTAGTATCCCTTGAACACTGTTTAGTATCCCTTGAACATGGTTTACTATCTCTTGAACACGGTTTACTATCTCTTGAACACGGTTTACTATCTCTTGAACACGGTTCTAATAAGTCTACATAAAATTCGTTTTAGTTATAATTTACAAGCTTAAAGTTCATCACCTGTTATTTAAAAATAACAGACAACAGACTTGTCTGTTTAGTATCCCTTGAACACTGTTTAATATCTCATGAACACTGTTTTGTATATCTTAAACACTGTTTTGTATATCTTGAACACTGTTTAGTAACTCTTGAACACTGTTTAGTATCTCTTGAACACTGTTTTGTATATCTTGAACACTGTTTAGTATCTCTTGAACACTGTATTGTATATCTTGAACACGGTTTACTATCTCTTGAACACGGTTCTAATAAGTCTACATAAAATTCGTTTTAGTTATAATTTACAAGCTTAAAGTTCATCACCTGTTATTTAAAAATAACAGACAACAGACTTGCTATTCATTCATTTTTTATATATAATTTACATCAGATAGCTCTGTAAATGCAAAACGCATTTACTCGATGATTTACACTCATTTCTGAAAGGTCTCGTGTTCGATTCTGGGGTTACCTTAGGCGTTCTGCCAGTTAGGTTACACCAGGTGCTCCTGCATCAGAGAGACGCTGCACAGTTCTCAGGACATTGTTTTAAAATTATATGAAACGCAAAAACAGCAATTAATATTGTAATAATAACAGTTCTTAACACCATAACAATAACAGCTCCTAACTTTGTAAAAAAATAACAGTTCTTAACACTGTAAAAATAACAGTTCTTAACAGTATAATAATAACAGTTCTTAACACTGTAATAATAACAGTTCTTAACATTGTAATAATAACAGCTCCTAACTTTGCAAAAAATAACAGTTCTTAACAGTGTAATATTAACAGTTCTTAACAGTGTAATAATAACAGTTCTTAACACCGCAACAATAACAGCTCCTAACTTTGCAAAAAATAACAGTTCTTAACAGTGTAATAATAACAGTTCTTAACATTGTAATAATAACAGCTCCTAACTTTGCAAAAAATAACAGTTCTTAACAGTGTATTAATAACAGTTCTTAACAGTGTAATAATAACAGTTCTTAACAGTGTAATAATAACAATTCTTAACAGTGTAATAATAACAATTCTTAACAGTGTAATAATAACAGTTCTTAACAGTGAAAGAATAATTAATCTTTACGGTGTAAGAATTACTGTGATTAGATGGTGTGTGTGTGTGTGTGTGTATGTGTGTGTAGCTGTTATGTGTGTACCTGGTGTGTGTGTGTGTTAGTTACCATTTTGTCCTAGGCACATGTCGATTAGACACTAGGCCTGTTATATGTATGTGTGTGTGTGTGTGTGTAGCTTGTGTCTGTGAGTGCGTGTAGCTTGTGTCTGTGAGTGCGTGTAGCATGTGTCTGTGAGTGTGTAGCTTGTGTCTGTGAGTGCGTGTAGCTTGTGTCTGTGAGTGCGTGTAGCTTGTGTCTGTGAGTGCGTGTAGCTTGTGTCTGTGAGTGCGTGTAGCTTGTGTCTGTGAGTGCGTGTAGCTTGTGTCTGTGAGTGTGTGTAGCTTGTGAGTGTGAGTGCGTGTAGCTTGTGAGTGTGAGTGCGTGTAGCTTGTGAGTGTGAGTGCGTGTAGCTTGTGAGTGTGAGTGCGTGTAGCTTGTGAGTGTGAGTGCGTGTAGCTTGTGAGTGTGAGTGCGTGTAGCTTGTAGTGTGGAGTGCAGTGTAGCTTGTGGTGTGAGTGCGTGTGAGGCTGTGTGAGTGTGAGTGCGTGTAGCTTGTGAGTGTGAGTGCGTGTAGCTTGTGAGTGTGAGTGCGTGTAGCTTGTGAGTGTGAGTGCGTGTAGCTTGTGAGTGTGAGTGCGTGTAGCTTGTGAGTGTGAGTGCGTGTGCTTGTGAGTGTGAGTGCGTGTAGCTTGTGAGTGTGAGTGCGTGTAGCTTGTGAGTGTGAGTGCGTGTAGCTTGTGAGTGTGAGTGCGTGTAGCTTGTGAGTGTGAGTGCGTGTAGCTTGTGAGTGTGAGTGCGTGTAGCTTGTGAGTGTGAGTGCGTGTAGCTTGTGAGTGGATGTAGTTGTAGTGGAGTGGTGAGCTTGTGAGTGTGAGTGCGTGTAGCTTGCTGAGTGTGAGTGTAGCTTGGTGATTGAAGCTTGATTGTGTGTGTTGTGTGTGTGTGTGTGTGTTGTGTTGTGTGTACTCACCTAGTTGTACTCACCCAGTTGTGGTTGCAGGGGTCGATTCATAGCTCCTGGCCCCGCCTCTTCACTGGCCGCTACTGGGTCACTCTCCCTGCACCATGAGCTTTATCATACCTCTTCTTAAAGCTATGTATGGAGCCTGCCTCCACTACATCACTTCCTAAACTATTCCACTTCCCGACCACTCTGTGACTGAAGAAATACTTCCTAACATCCCTGTGATTCATCTGAGTCTTCAACTTCCAACTGTGTCCCCTTGTTGCTGTGTCCCATCTCTGGAACATTCTGTCTCTGTCCACTTTGTTAATTTCTCTCAGTATCTTATATGTTGTTATCATATCCCCCCTATCTCTCCTGTCCTCCAGTGTCGTCAGGTCGATTTCCCTTAACCTCTCCTCGTAGGACATACCCCTTAGCTCCGTGTGTGTGTGTGTGTGTGTGTGTGTGTGTGTTTGTGTGTGTGTAGCTGGTGTATATGTGTGTGTGTACTAACTTATTTGTACTCACCTATTTGGAATTGCATGGGTCGATTCATAGTTTCTGGCCCCGCCTCTTCACTGATTGCTACTAGGTCCTCTCTCTCCCTGCTTCATGAGTTTATCAAACCTCGTCTTGAAACTATGTATGGTTCCTGCCCCCACGACGTCACTTCCTGACAACTCTATGACTAAAGAAATACTTCCTAACATCCCTTTGACACATAGAAGTCTTCAACTTCTTATTGTGACCCCTTGTTTCTGTGTCTCGTCTCTGGAACATCCTGTCTCTGTCCAGCTGGTCAATTCCTCGCAGTATTTTATATGTCGTTACCATGTCTGCCCTGACCCTTCTGTCCTCCAGTGTCGTCAGACCGATTTCCCTTAACCTTCCTTCGTATGACAGTTCCCTTAGCTCTGGGACTAGTCTTGTTGCAAACATTTGCACTTTCTCTAATTTCTTGACGTGCTTGACCAGGTGTGGATTCCAAAGTGGTGCTTCGTACGCCAGTATGGGCCTGATGTATATGGTGTACAGAGTCTTGAACGATTCCTTACTTAGGTATCGGAACGCTATTCTTAGGTTTGCCAGACGCCCGTATGCTGCAGCAGTTATCTGATAGATGTGCGCCTGAGGAGATGTGCTCGGTATTATACTCACCCCAAGATCTTTTTACTTGAGTAAGGTTTGAAGTCTTTGGCCACCTAGACTATTAACGTTCCCAGTAATTTAGGTGCTTTATCGTAATTATGTGTGCCGTAAAAGTTCTTTCTACACTTTCCAGGACAGCAATTTCGCCTTCCTTGAAGGGGCAGATAGTGTACAGCAGTATTCCAGTCTAGAGAGAACAAGTGATTTGAAGAGAATCATCATGGGCTTCGCGTCCCTAGTTTTGAAGGTTCTCATTATCTATCCTATCATTTTCTAAGCAGATGCGGTAGATACATTGTTGTGGTGTTTGAAGGCGAGATCCTCTGACATTATGATTCCCAGGTCTTTCACATTACTTTTTCGTTCTATTGTATGGTTAGAGTTTGTTGTATACATAGGTAAGTACAAAAAGGTAAGTACACACACACTCAATCTCTCTCTCTCTCTCTCTCTCTCTCTCTCTCTCTCTCTCTCTCTCTCTCTCTCTCTCTCTCTCTCTCTCTCTCTCTCTCTCTCTCTCTCTCTCTCTCTCTCTCTCTCTCTCTCTCTCTCTCTCTCTCTCTCTCTCTCTCTCTCTCTCTCCTTCTCTTTCTGGCTCGACTTGGAGATAATCAGAATACAGGCCAGAAATAAATATTCCAGTCGTTTAAAAACAATGACGTGTAGACAAGAGAAAGAAAGAGCCAAGTGATTAATTCAAGTCTATAAAATGTAATTAAATCTTAAAGACAAAATACAAAGAATAAAATATGATTTCGACATTAATAAATTACATGAGGAAATGTGTGAGGTAATGAAGGTAATAAAATGTTTCAGTGTCCAGAAAAAAAATTACAGGCAGACGATTTTACTTCTAGACAGCTGGAACAGTGAATGTTGACAGCTGGAACAGTGAATGTTGACAGCTGGAACAGTGAATGTTGACAGCTGGAACAGTGAATGTTGACAGCTGGAACAGTGAATGTTGACAGCTGGAACAGTGAATGTTGACAGCTGGAACATTGAATGTTGACAGCTGGAACAGTAATGTTGACAGCTGGAACAGTGAATGTTGACAGCTGGAACAGTGAATGTTGACAGCTGGAACGTGAATGTTGACAGCTGGAACAGTGAATGTTGACAGCTGGAACAGTGAATGTTGACAGCTGGAACATTGAATGTTGACAGCTGGAACAGTAAATGTTGACAGCTGGAACAGTGAATGTTGACAGCTGGAACAGTGAATGTTGACAGCTGGAACAGTGAATGTTGACAACTGGAACAGTGAATGTTGACAGCTGGAACAGTGAATGTTGACAGCTGGAACAGTGAATGTTGACAGCTGGAACAGTGAATGTTGACACTGGAACAGTGAATGTTGACAGCTGGAACAGTGAATGTTGACAGCTGGAACAGTGAATGTTGACAGCTGGAACAGTGAATGTTGACAGCTGGAACAGTGAATGTTGACAGCTGGAACAGTGAATGTTGACAGCTGGAACAGTGAATGTTGACAGCTGGAACAGTAAATGTTGACAGCTGGAACAGTGAATGTTGACAGCTGGAACAGTAAATGTTGACAGCTGGAACAGTGAATGTTGACAGCTGGAACAGTGAATGTTGACAGCTGGAACAGTGAATGTTGACAGCTGGAACAGTGAATGTTGACAGCTGGAACAGTAAATGTTGACAGCTGGAACAGTGAATGTTGACAGCTGGAACAGTAAATGTTGACAGCTGGAACAGTGAATGTTGACAGCTGGAACAGTGAATGTTGACAGCTGGAACAGTGAATGTTGACAGCTGGAACAGTGAAGTGTTGACAGCTGGAACAGTGAATGTTGACAGCTGGAACAGTGAATGTTGACAGCTGGAACAGTGAATGTTGACAGCTGGAACAGTGAATGTTGACAGCTGGAACAGTGAATGTTGACAGCTGGAACAGTGAATGTTGACAGCTGGAACAGTGAATGTTGAAAAAACACTGAGAACGTAAATAATTTACTGCCGGGTAAAACCAGTAAAAAAATAAGTGTCTTTCTGTCTGCAAATTTAATTATTTTAAATCTATTAGTAATGAGTCATGAAGATATTGTTCCAAAATTGTATTTATTTAGATTTTGGGAAAACTTTTATTAAAGTTCAACACGAAAGACTAATTTGGAAACTGCAAAGTATAGAAGGAATATAGAAAAGTATAGAAGGAACATAGGAAAGTATAGAAGGAATATAGGAAAGTATAGAAGGAATATAGGAAAGTATAGAAGGAATATAAAAGTGAAATAAATGGTATAAAATGACACAATGGAAAAATAAACACATAAGCAGTATAATGTATCCTTTATTGACAACGTTTCGCCCACGCAGTCTTTATCAGTCACAGAAGATCTACCTGGAAATGAGCAACATGGAGATATATATGGTAAGTCAGGTGGAGAATGCTGGGTCAGGTGGAAGCTGCATGGAGCTTAAAAGTAGTGTGATAGTTAAAACATTGTGTGACTTAAAGGACCTGCAGTGTTCCATTCTTGAGTTCTAGTGGGATAACGTTGAAGAAGTTTCTTGGCAATAGGTTCAGCTATGTTGTAGAAGCTGTTCTGTTGAATTGTTGGATGTACAGATGAGTGATGATTCTAGGATTCTTCGGTATTGCGTGATTCTTCTCTGGCGATGAGTCTTGCGTTTCTGAGTTAATTAAATGTTGTGTAAATTTCGGTGTTGAACACAGGCATTTCTTGAGTCGTCAGAATCTGCCTGGTACTGTGTTCTGAAATGAGTGTACTCATCTGTACATCCAACATTCAACCAGAACAACGAGCTACAACATAGCTGAACTATTGCCAAGAAATTTTAAGCTATCCACAGAACTCAGAATGGAACACTCAGGTCTTTAAGTCACACAATGTTTTAACTATACACTATTTAAGACTCATAGCTTTCCACTGAGCATTCCATGACTTACCTATATCTCCATGTTCTATTTCAGTAGATTGTTGTGACTCGATAAACCACTGTGAGCAAAGTGTCAATAAAGATCATTATACTATGTGTTATTTCCTTCGAATATAGAAAAGTATAGAAGGAATATAGAAAAGTATAGGAGGAATATAGAAAAGTATAGAAGGAATATAACTAGTATAATAATAATAATATTATTAATAATAATAATAATAATAATAATAATAATAATAATAATAATAATAATAATAATAATAATAATAATAATAATAATAATAATAATAATAATAATAATAATAATAATACTTTATTGAGACATGGTACAATGATACATGGTAGACAAGAAACATAGTTATTAATGAGATGTTAATGCCAAAAGCCCCTAATATGCTGTGCATTGCGGGAAAGGAATATAGCAAATTTTAGTAGAAATATAGAAAAGAACAGATGGAATATGACTAGTTTAAAAGAATATAGAAAAATATACTTTTAATATAGAAAAGCATAGAAGGAATATATGGCAAATTATCACGGTGCATGAGTGACTGTTTTGTCTAATATGGAAATTAGAAGTATAAAGAGGAAACTGTGCTGGAGGGCAGAAGTGTTAAGCGGGATGCTTCAACGATCTATATTTCTGACATTACAGTTTTTAATATTTACAAGCAGCTTAACAGAAGGAATAAAATATACTAAACATGTTTATGGATAGCAGACAAATCTAAAATATCTAAAATAACTGATGAATTGAGTATAAGGAGTGAAAGAGATATGATGGAATTTAGTGTACAGTAATAAATGTCAAGAAATGGAAATTGGAGAAAGCGAAAGTGTCAGACTAAAAAAAAGGAATTAGGAGTTATTATTAAGGAAAAAAATGTCATCTGAAATACTTATAAAAATAATAGTATGAAAATCACATGCAACATTGACAATTTATAAAATAACTTTCAAGTATATCGCTGAAAAATGCAAAGAAAAAAGCTCTTAAAACAATATACCAAATTAGAATATAGTGTTTGTGAGGGTCCCATACACAATGATGGATATAAGAGAGAAAGTTCAAGGAAGAGGTAGCTAGTAAAGAGATACCTAAGTTAGAAAATCTAAGTTATGATGCATGGCTGAAAAAACTTTATCAATACAATACAGTATGATAAATTAGACACATGTGAAACACTTGGGCATCTTAAAGATACCCAAGTGTTTCACATGTGTCTAATTTATCAACCTGTCAGTTCTCTGAAGCATTCATCTACAATACAGAATATTGGAGAGGTAGTAGATGAGGTAATTAGTCCCTCAGCCTACACGCAGGTATTCACACTGATCAAGAAACACTGGTCAACAATTTTAGAAAAGTTATATGCTTCTTAAATGAGATTAGTTAATTCTTATGTATTTTCATGTCCTGAATCCAAATATCACCTTGAAAAATGCTTATTGGCTACAGGATTAAAGATACGAGACATGTAATATTTGATTATTTTATTATAGAGTACAATATGTGTCAATATGTTTTAAACTCTAATCCGTACCTACTCTCTACCTCTTTGCTTGACGCTTATAGTGGGCTGAAGAATCATCTCTTGCCAATGTCCAGCAATAGTCTGCAAGCATTCTTGTGCCCCATTTGCCCTGGTACCATTTTTCCATGGTTGAAATATCTTGGTGAAATCATTCACCATGTGGAACTGGGCAAATAGCTGATGGAATGTTTGGATATTCAATGGACTCCCTTCTTTTCTTTGACAAGACTTTTCGTGCATGACAGCTAAGCTGAAGTATTTATACCATTCAGTAGGAAAATAAAATTAATATAATATGTCTCACATGCATATCAACACTTTGCTCAGTGAATATTTATTATAAGTTTAAAAAGTGTTTGGCTAAGAAAATCACTTACCTTTCACCACAAAATATAAACTTGGAGAGCACAACCACCTTGTATGACTGCTGGAACAATAATGAAGGTCAGTGAGACTGTGAGTGTCGTAAGAAACACACTGCCTGTTGCAACCTGTTGTGACAAGTAGATCTAAATTGAAAAGTAGACCTAACAAACAATTTTAACCATGATATTCATTATCAGTGACCTAAAATTAGTTGGAAATTGCTACTCTGGTCTGGGAAGCATTTAGATTGTTGATCAGTGTATCTCATCTTCAACCTCTCCAGTCTTCTGTATTAAATTGATAAAATCACTGGTTGGCGAAACGTCTACATTGTAAAATTGATTAATTTTTCAGTTTTGTATGCCATTGATATTCAACACTGACGATGTCTACGGCTGATAGGTAGCAAAGAGGAGTCAGGAAAACGATATATAAAGTCATAAATGGACATACATGAGGAAACAGTATCTGCAGCAGGGATTGCATCAGGACTCACTTGTATATTGGTTAACCACGCTTGGCAGAGTGGTTGACCAGTGAACTGAATTATAAGACGATGTAGTAATTGCTACTACCACAGCAATGTTCTAAATTTACACATACACACACACACAGGACATGGGACAGTCTGGAGAGGGATGTAGTGGAGGCAGGATCTATACATAGCCTTAAGAAGAGGTATAATAAAGCTCATAGAGCAGGGAGAAAGTGGACCTAGTAGCAACCAGCGAAGAGACGGGGCCAGGAGTTAGATGAATAGTTCAGAGAACCGACAAGTTATAAATTAGACACATATGCAACACTTGGGTATCTTTATTGAGAAACGTTTCGCCACACAGGGCTTCATCAGTCCAAAACAAAGTAGAAACGTGTAAGAGAGGAGGAGTTTGAGGTAATCAGTCCCTCGGCCTGGAGTCGATGTGTTCAGTCCATCAATCTTGTTGGAAGTGCAGCACAAGGCCGTAGAGGCTATATGCTGTAATCAGGTGAGGTGAAGCAGGAGGAGGCGGGGTCATAGTGGTACCATCCACTAGTCGAAGTAGGTCTTCGTCCAAAGGTTGGCGAAACGTTTCCTCAATAAAGATACCCAAGTGTTGCATATGTGTCTAATTTATAACTTGCGTTCTCTGAACCATTCATCTACATCCTGTCTGACACAGCAACAGCTTGGGATCTTGATACAAACGAACTCTTGTCCAACGTTTGGACGAAGACCTACTTCGACTAGTGGATGGTACCACTATGACCCCGCCTCCTCCTGCTTCACCTCACCTGATTACAGCATATAAGCCACTTCTACGGCCTGTGCTGCACTTCCAACAAGATTGATGGACTGAACACATCGACTCCAGGCCGAGGGACTGAATTACCTCAAACTCCTCCTCTGCTTACACCTTTCTACTTTGTATTGGACTGATGAAGCCACTGTGTGGCGAAACGTTTCCTCAATAAAGATACCCAAGTGTTGCATATGTGTCTAATTTATAATATGGCCAGGAGTTATGACTAGACCCTTGCAACCACAATTAGGGGAGTACAATTAGGTAGGTGAGTACACACACACACAAATCATAAGAAACTTGAGCCAGTCTTCCTGACTCTAGGTTCTTCCTCTCCATAAAGGCTACAGCAACAGCTGTAAGCGTTTCAGCCACTGTAAACAAGTTTTCTGGAAATTTAGGTGTTGTGAGCAGCAGACCAAACAACATTTCATTTCATGGTAATTTATATTTTCAGTTTATGTATCAATAAGTCTGATTATTAACATTCTATTCAGTGTTAAGATAAAAATACTAATTCTTGATCCGCAGTACATCCTCGTCCGGGCAGTCTTTCAGCCCTCGTCCGGGCAGTCTTTCAGCCCTCGTCCGGGCAGTCTTTCAGCCCTCGTCCGGGCAGCCTTTCAGCCCTCGTCCGGGCAGCCTTTCAGCCCTCGTCCGGGCAGCCTTTCAGCCCTCGTCCGGGCAGTCTTTCAGCCCTCGTCCGGGCAGTCTTTCAGCTCTCGTCCGGGCAGTCTTTCAGCCCTCGTCCGGGCAGTCTTTCAGCCCTCGTCCGGGCAGTCTTTCAGCCCTCGTCCGGGCAGTCTTTCAGCCCTCGTCCGGGAAGTCTTTCAGCCCTCGTCCGGGCAGTCTTTCAGCCCTCGTCCGGGCAGTCTTTCAGCCCTCGTCCGGGCAGTCTTTCAGCCCTCGTCCGGGCAGTCTTTCAGCCCTCGTCCGGGAAGTCTTTCAGCCCTCGTCCGGGCAGTCTTTCAGCCCTTGTGACATTCATGAGAAGGGAAAAGTGGTAAGAACCATTTCAGGAAAATTAAGTTACTGAAAACCAAAAATAAATTTACAAACAGGATAAATTTATAATATGTATTTCTGCAACTTTATTTTACCCAGAAAAATTAATGAAAAACGTGAGTAAAAACAACACAGACAATAAAATAAACTCATGAAGTCAGGAAAGGATGGGAAAGTTTGTATTGAAAATATTAAAAGGAACATGACGGTGACGGGAACACAAGAGGCAGTGATGGTGAGCCCAGGGTGGGTGCAGCCCACCTGACTGTGATGGTGAGCCCAGGGTGGGTGCAGCCCACCTGACTGTGATGGTGAGCCCAGGGTGGGTGCAGCCCACCTGACTGTGATGGTGAGCCCAGGGTGGTGCAGCCCACCTGACTGTGATGGTGAGCCCAGGTGGGTGCAGCCCACCTGACTGTGATGGTGAGCCCAGGGTGGGTGCAGCCCACCTGACGTGTGATGGTGAACCCAGGGTGGGTGCAGCCCACCTGACGTGTGATGGTGAGCCCAGGGTGGGTGCAGCCCACCTGACTGTGATGGTGAGCCCAGGGTGGGTGCAGCCCACCTGACTGTGATGGTGAGCCCAGGGTGGGTGCAGCCCACCTGACTGTGATGGTGAGCCCAGGGTGGGTGCAGCCCACCTGACGTGTGATGGTGAGCCCAGGGTGGGTGCAGCCCACCTGACGTGTTGTGGTGAGCCCAGGGTGGGTGCAGCCCACCTGACTGTGATGGTGAGCCCAGGGTGGGTGCAGCCCACCTGACTGTGATGGTGAGCCCAGGGTGGGTGCAGCCCACCTGACTGTGATGGTGAGCCCAGGGTGGGTGCAGCCCACCTGACGTGTGATGGTGAGCCCAGGGTGGGTGCAGCCCACCTGACGTGTTGTGGTGAGCCCAGGGTGGAGTGCAGCCCACCTGGACGTGTTGTGTGAGCCCAGGGTGGGTGCAGCCCACCTGACTGTGATGGTGAGCCCAGGGTGGTGCAGCCCACCTGACTGTGATGGTGAGCCCAGGGTGGGTGCAGCCCACCTGACTGTGATGGTGAGCCCAGGGTGGGTGCAGCCCACCTGACTGTGATGGTGAGCCCTGGGTGGGTGCAGCCCACCTGACTGTGATGGTGAGCCCAGGGTGGGTGCAGCCCACCTGACGTGTTGTGGTGAGCCCAGGGTGGGTGCAGCCCACCCGACTGTGATGGTGAGCCCAGGGTGGGTGCAGCCCACCTGTTGTGTGATGGTGAGCCCAGGGTGGGTGCAGCCCACCTGACGTGTGATGGTGAGCCCAGGGTGGGTGCAGTTCACATGACGTGTGATGGTGAATCCATGGTGGGTGCAGCCCACCTGACGTGTTGTGGTGAGCCCAGGGTGGGTGCAGCCCACCTGACGTGTTGTGGTGAGCCCAGGGTGGGTGCAGCCCACCTGACGTGTTGTGGTGAGCCCAGGGTGGGTGTTGCCCACCTGACGTGTGATGGTGAGCCCAGGGTGGGTGTTGCCCACCTGACGTGTGATGGTGAGCCCAGGGTGGGTGTTGCCCACCTAACGTGTGATGGTGAGCCCAGGGTGGGTGTTGCCCACCTGACGTGTGATGGTGAGCCCAGGGTGGGTGTTGCCCACCTGACGTGTGATCGTGAGCCCAGGGTGGGTGTTGCCCACCTGACGTGTGATGGTGAGCCCAGGGTGGGTGTTGCCCACCTGACGTGTGATGGTGAGCCCACGGTGGGTGTTGCCTACCTGACGTGTGATGGTGAGCCCAGGGTGGGTTTTGCCCACCTGACGTGTGATGGTGAGCCCAGGGTGGGTGTTGCCCACCTGACGTGTGATGGTGAGCCCAGGGTGGTGTTGCCCACCTGACGTGTGATGGTGAGCCCAGGGTGGTGTTGCCCACCTGACGTGTGATGGTGAGCCCAGGGTGGGTGTTGCCCACCTGACGTGTGATGGTGAGCCCAGGGTGGGTGTTGCCCACCTGACGTGTGGTGGATGAGTGACTAGTGTAGTCTTAGTACTGCTGTACTTGATGAATTCACCAATTACGTTTATGACGTACGTTTAAGACATACTTTTAAGACGTACGTTTAAGACGTTCGTTTAAAGCGCTGTTCTCACGCAGATGGCAGTGTTGCTGCAGTGTTGCTGCAGTGTTGCTGCAGTGTTGCTGCCGTGTTGGGTGAGCTTCTTCGTCGACGAAAAATTCAGCTAAGTGCTGCTTCTGCAGGGCAGTTTCAGCAGCTTAGGTCTTCTTTAAGTCTGACACTAACTGGACATCAGCGGCGCATTTGGAGGATCAGTCTATGGGCAGGGATAAAAAGGGACATAAGAAATACTTATGTGCTTAACTGATAAGGCTAAATACATTGAGCTGATAAAATAAATTATATTAAACAAAGACGAAATTTTAGCCAAGCTTAACTCATTACACAACGAAAAATGGTTGAAAGGAAGAGTGGAACAAACTCCCGAGTACCGTCATAGAAGCTGTGACGTTGTGTAGGTTTAAAAGTAAGTTGGATAAATACATGAGTGGGTGTGGGTGGGTGTGAGTTGGATCTGACTAGCTTGTACTACTAGGTCAGATGCCGTGCTCCTCCCTTAAGTGAATGTGTCTGACCTGACTAGGTCAAGGCAGTAGGAGAACTGGACGTCCCTCGCATGGGCCAGTAGGCCTGCTGCAGTGTTCCTTCTTTCTTATGTTCTTATAACTGAAGAATTGTTGTGAGGACCAATAATGCTACAACTTAGCTAAACTCAGTTCAACTAGCTTTACTTAATAGCTAATCTTTACCTAATAAAACTGAGAAATGGATGGAAGCTGAAAACACTACACCAGGGTACTTAAGCAGACTGGAGCAGTATGTACGTATTGTTGTCGCTGTGCCATCTGATAAAGGTATCCCCGTATTCCATTACCCCAGTACCCTGTGCCTCAGTGCACGTGGTTGGAATAGTGCAGAGTGCGGCATAAGTTAATAATGCTGTTAAATATTAGTAATGAAGATATGAAGGGAATCAAAAGAGGCATTAACAAGTTTTCATATAGAACGTGTTATCCAAATCTCTTCAATAACAATTGTAAATTTGGACATATACAGACCAATCTAATTCAAACCTTTCAAAGACACAAAAGTTACTAAGTCCTAAAATACAGAAGCACACTTAGCTTGAAGCCACTCAGAAGCTGCAATATCTAACAAAGAAACGTTGATGCTAAACAGATGCGACACTCACAAACAGTTAAACGAAAAAGCCATATTTCAGTTTTTCAAATTTCTTCCCCAAAAAACTAAATTTGGACCTACACAAGCGAAAATCAATCCAGATTTTTCTCTAAGACTGACCAGCTTTTTAAGAAGGTACGTACTATAAGTCATACGTATGCTTAGTGTGTATAACGTACAAACCTTTGACAATGGTCTTGAGTGCAAACACATGATTTAGGTACATTAAAGTGCATTATGTTTATTTATCCTACGATAACGATATATATTCAAAGACTGTGACCTGTGACTGTGACCTGTTGCTTATCAGAGGTGACATTCTCCAACTATTCCACAGAAACCAATTTGATTAATAAACTTGGGACATTATAACTTACACATGCTAACATCAGGAGAGTGTTTCTTCTGAGGTAAACATAAGAACATAAGAAAGAAGGAACACTGCGGCAGGCCTACTGGCCCATGCGAGGCAGGTCCAAATCTCCAACGGCTTAAGCCAATGCCCCGACCCAGCCAGGTCAGGTTACATTCACTTAAGGAAGGAGCACTGCATCTGACCTAGTAGCACAAGCTAGTCAGGACCAATTCACACCCAACCGCACCCACTCATATAATTGTCCAGCCGACCACCTGGTCAGGTCACTTCCACTTAAGGAATTAGTACAGGTCAGGTTACATTCACTTAAGGAAGGAGCACTGCATCTGACCTAGTACAAGCTAGTCAGGTCCAAACTCACACCCATCCACACCCACCCATGTATTTATCTAACCTATTTTTAAAACTACACAACGTCTTAGCATCTATGACGGTACTCGGGAGTTTGTTCACTCATCCACAACTCTATTACCAAACCAGTGCTTTCCTATATCCTTCCTGAATCTGAACTTTTCCAACTTGAAACCATTGCTGCGAGTCCTGTCTTGGTTGGATATTTTCAGCACGCTATTTACATCCCCTTTGTTTATTCCTGTTTTCCATTTGTACACCTCAATCATATCCCCCTAATTCTACGCCTTTCTAGAAGTGCAGATTCAGGGCCCTCAGTCTATCCTCATAGGGAAGATTTCTGATACAATGGATCAACTTTGTCATCCTCCTTTGTACGTTTTCCAGTGCATTTATATCAATTCTGTAATACGGTGACCAGAACTGTGCAGCATAATCTAAATGAGGCCTAACCAAAGATATATAGTTGAAGAACAACCTGAGGACTTCTGTTATTTATACTTCTTGATATGAAGCCAAGGATTCTGTTAGCTTTATTGCGAACTTATGCACTGTTGTCTAGGCTTCAGATTACTACTAACCAGAACTCTAAATCCTTCTCGCAATTACAAGTAATAAGATCTATATTATTCAGCTTATATGTGGCATGGTTATTGTCCTGCCCAACATTTAGAACTTTGCATTTGTTTCATTAAACTGCATCTGCCACTTCTCCGACCACTGCATCAGTCTATTCAAATCATCCTGGAGTGCTCTAATGTCCTCGTTTGAAGGAATTGGACGGCCTATTTTGGTGTCATCAGCAAATTTACTTATGCTACTATTTATTCCCTCATCTATGTCGTTTATGTAAATGTAAAAACAGGGGGCCCAAACGACCCCTGTGGAACACCGCTTGAGACGCGCCCCCATTCTGATTTCTCTCCATTTATGCAAACTCTCTGCCGCCTATTAGTCAACCATGCCTCGACCCAGGAAAAAATTTCTCCTCCTATCCCGTGTGCCTTAAGTTTCCTCAGTAGCCTCTGATGTGGAACTTTATCGAAAGCCTTATTGAAGTCCATATACACAATATCATATTCATTAACATGATCTACTTCCTCAAACACCTTAGTGAAAAAAGTTAGTAAATTCGTAAGACATGAACGCCCCTTTGTAAAACCGTGTTGAGATTCATTAATCAATTTATGCTTTTCAAGATGGCTACGAATTGCCTCGGCAATTATTGATTCCATAAATTTACCAACTATGGAGGTAAGGCTTATTGGTCTATAGTTCGAAGCTAAGGACCTGTCACCTGCCTTGTAAATAGGTATTACATTTGCCCTTTTCCACTTGTCTGGCACTATGCCAGTTTGTAGTGATATATTGAAAAGATTTGCCAAAGGTTTGCTAAGTTCCTCTTTACATTCCTTTAAAACTCTTGCAAACAGTTCATCAGTGCCTGGGGATTTGTTAGGTTTTAATTTCTCTATTTGTCTGAGGACCATGTCACTAGTTACCCCAATCGAGCATAGTCTGTTATCTTCCAGTTCTACATAATTTATTATTTCTGGAATTCTGCTAGTATCTTCCTGAGTAAAAACTGAGAGGAAGTAAGTATTGAAAATTTCACACATATCCTTATCACTGTCCGTGATCTGTCCTGAGTTACTCTTAAGTGGGCCTATCTTGTCCCTAATCTTACTTTTGTATACCTGAAAGAACCCTTTTGGGTTAGTCTTGAACCCTTGCGACCTTAGCCTCATAATCCCTTTTTGCTTTTCTTATTCCTTTTTTTATTTCTCTCTTTAATTGATAATATTGAGTTCTTATCTGTCCATCCCCTCTTTTGATACGCCTATATATGCCTCTCTTTTGACCAATGAGATGTTAAACACATCAGCTTTAAAAGTTTAAAGCTGATGTGTTTAAAGCTTTAAAACTTTAAAGCTGATGTGTTTAAAGCTTTAAAAATTTAAAGTTGACCAGAAAATACTTTTTCCAATTATTGCACAGAATCCAACGAGACTTGTACCAACCTTACGCAACCTGAACCCACGACTCTGTTCAGCCATGTCATACCATGTCTCACCCACACAGGAAAGCTTTAAACCCGTAGGAGTTTGCAGCTTCAGTGGAATGGGAGGCATTCAGATTCGACCCAAAGAAAGAGAAGATAAATCCAGCTCCTTGGATCAAGAGTCCCTCAGAAGCATCAAGGTAATACAATGCAACAATTTAAAAATAATGCAATAACATATCGAGATTAAAAGTAATAAGTCGTCCTCAACACACTACAATAACTTAAGTAGGATGGCCGCTCGAGATAGTACGGTCAGAGGACCATTACTCCATCTGTCACATGCAAACATAATTTGGACCTTCGTAACTTCAGCGGACACCCAGCGGACACCCAGCGGACACCCAGCGGACACCCAGCGGATACCCAGCGGATACACAGCGGACACCCAGCGGACAGTTAGTTTGATATCTTTATTATGCACCCCATACCCATCATGTGGGCGGTAGTCAAAAGATTACAGAGGTACATAATGGGTCCAGGGACTGGACCCCAAAGTTATGATAGCTGAGCAAGTTACAAAGGTAATGAACTAACAAGCTACAAAGGTAATGAACTCACAAGTTACAAAGGTAATGAAACATGTAAGTAAATTTACTTACTTACGTTTATACATGGTTACAATCATGAACAAATTATAACGCAATGAACACTTCACTAGTCTACACCCAGTCACAACTGTAATGAGTTCTTGGTGCAAATTTTATTGTTGGGTCACACGTACACACTTACATATACACATACACACACACACATAAAACACACACAGAAAGATATATGGAGGCAGGAACCATACATAGTTTTAAGACAAGGTATGATAAAGCTCATGGAGCAGGGAGAGCAGAGACCCAGTAGCAGACAGCGAAGAGGCGGGGCCACCCAGCGGATACCCAGCGGACACCCAGCGGATTCCCAGCGAATACCCAGCGGACACCTAGCGGACACCCAGCGGACACCCAGCGGACCCAAGCGGACACCCAGCGGACACCAGCGGACACCAGCGGACACCCAGCGGATACCCAGCGGATACCCAGCGGACACCCAGCGGACACCGCGGATACCAGCGGATACCCAGCGGATACCCAGCGGACACCCAGCGGACACCCAGCGGACACCCAGCGGATACCCAGCGGATACCCAGCGGACACCCAGCGGACACCAGCGGACACCAGCGGACACCCAGCGGATACCCAGCGGACACCCAGCGGATACCCAGCGGATACCCAGCGGACACCCAGCGGACACCCAGCGGACACCCAGCGGATACCCAGCGGACACCCAGCGGACACCCAGCGGATACCCAGCGGACACCCAGCGGACACCCAGCGGACACCCAGCGGATACCCAGCGGACACCCAGCGGACACCCAGTGGACACCCAGCGGATACCCAGCGGACACCCAGCGGACACCCAGTGGACACCCAGCGGATACCCAGCGGACACCCAGCGGATACCCAGCGGACACCCAGCGGACACCCAGCGGACACCCAGGGAGGCGAACAGTCCAGTGAACCTCCCCCCTTCCTCCTTTCCTTCCCCCCACGATGCAGTACATTACTCCAGTCTTGAAAGTTTGTAGCCGCTCTAATATGTCGTTCTCTGGTAATATACGAAAGTTTGAAAATATAAACAAATAAGTTATTGAGAATGTTCCGAAAAAAGGAAAGTCTTCTAAAACTCCATCAAAAACGTGAATTTAAATTTATTCCTGATTTGTTTTATCATTTACTTTCTGTGTTAATCTCTGCAATCCCGTAAGAAAAATATATTTTATTTTGATATAAAAAAAAATAAAAAATGATAAAATTTAGGAAATTGGCTCCCAGTCAGCCTAAAATGATATAAAATGCTTCCAGTAAAAATACA